>APFE030062064.1:0-41198 GCA_000404065.3 Pinus taeda | reverse complement strand
TGATCGCCGTTTGACGCGTATAATAGCTCATTAGAAATATCTATTCGAGCACTATCATTGTTGGAATGGGCAACATCGGTCCATGCCATGGACCCATGTTGCCCCCGGATTCCCCAAAAAATGTCGTTTGGGGCCTCAAAACAGCTCCGGAAGTTCAGGACCCGAAAAACTGCTAAAAATAGTAAGTTGTGCTACAATTTAGGAAACTGAAAAAGCTGAAAGAGACAATTGTGGGGGTCCAAATGGGATAGGTGGGTGGCCACCAACATCCACCTGGATCAGGGTAGATTGGCATGGTCAGAAAATGAGAGAAGGGTTTTATCTACTAAAGGAATATGGGATGGAGGTTATGTCTAAGTCCAGGGAGGCTTTTAGCTTTTTGACAAGGATGGAGGTGGATGTATCACAACAAAGGAGCTCAAGACAATAATGCATTCTTTGGGTCAAAACCCCAATGTATATTGGAAGTGGTCCAAATGTTTTATATAGTCCAGTCTCGAATACAATCAACCACAAAAGAGTAGTTATAATCTGTGTGTAAATGCAACATATTAAATACACCATTACAAAATGATTTTTATGAGGAGAATCAAAGAAATAGATGAGTCTAGCTATCCATCGCCTCCATACATAGTAAACAACAACTAGGCCCACTCTGTCCTTTACGACACATTATCTCATGCCAAGATGACGCCAAAAATATACATTTACTGATATTCTTAAGTAGAGCGAAAATATGAAGCCAATATACAAAGATTCTTTGAAGGACTGCTCAAACTAGAGTCAACTTGCCTCCTAGGGAGAGCCACCTCTGTGCCCATGATAAAAGTTTACAGTGGATTTTCTCTATAAGTCAACTCCAATCCTTAATTCCTTAACAATTAGGTTGGAGCATAAATCTAAGATTTTCAAAATCTGCATCCAATGCAGTGGAGATAACACCAAAATTATGATAAATCTCCAGTACTAATGCATCATCTCGGTAAGAAGAAATCATATGAGATTTATTATTATTCATAAGGAGTGCAGATACCAATCAAAAGAGGTCAATCTACCAAATAGTAACACATCATCGACAAATATCAAAGGAGTAGTTGTGACTTGTCTACTGCAAAATTACATTTAATCCATCTACCTCCACACCTACAACCAAAATTACTGCCCTTGTGAATTTTGTGACTAATTCTTCTACAATCCAATATTTTATCCTCAACGTCTTCTTCTCGCAAAAGTTTTCATAGATAATTTTATGTAGGGATATTGTCTACTAACAAATATTATGTAATTTGCCTCCACCATCCTTGTAGAAATTATGGTGTAGAGTTGCAACTAGTTAAGAAGTTTTAATCAAAGTCACAAGACACAAACCTACTCTATTGTTCTCTTGAAGTTAATTCACACAAGTTAACATCATCCAAGTTGTTTGTTGATGTGGAAATTTGAATTTTTTCAATTTAATCAAGGAAAATTCAAATTGAGAATTTCTTGCTGCATTTTTCAACACATAGTTCATTGGAATGTATTACTTTCACTATGAACTTGGCATAGTTTACATGTTAAGTTAATAAGGTTTTGGGCTGATGTGGTTCTTGTGTTGTGTATATAAATAATAGGTGTCCAACTCTTGCTATTAGAAACAAGACTCCCTATGAAATGTGGTATGGCCACATTCCTTCGGTGAGGCATCTCAGGGTTTTTGGTTCCTCATATTATGCCTTCGTAAGTAAGGAACAGATAAAAAAATCAGTGCAAGGAATCACAAATGTATCAAGGAATCAAAAATGTATCTTCTTTGGGTAGTCATACCTCCAAAGCATACCATCTCTATGATGAAGTGAATAAGAAGTTTATAATATCTAGAGATGTGATCTTTCTTGAGTCTTCCAAGATTGACAATGTTGTTGAGTGGTAGCTTAATTGTTTGGATATATTCGAACATGCAAAGTATTTTCAAGAGTTTGATAGTGAGATTCCACATCTCCTTCTCTTAGCTCTATAATTTCTATGAAGAGCCTTGAAGAAATAAGGTTGAAGGAAATTCCTTCACCTACTTTGTCAGGAAAGAGCTAAGAGACTATTGGCAGCAGGTAGCCAAATTTGACAAGTGGTGAGGGTACGTGCAAGATACAAAGCAAGGATTAATGCAAAGGAGTAATGCAGAGGAGTTTACTGACTACATACATATCATCAAACATCTTTCATCCCACTTAGGATGCCTTGCATCGTGCCTGGTTAGTCATAAGATCATGTTGGTCACAACCTCAGTAGCTTAAATAAACAAGTGGTAATACTCTTCATATTCTAAGCTATGTAATAAACAAGTGAAAGGGAGCAAGACACGTAGATCAAACACATGGAATGACTCTCAGTTCTTGCAACCATGAATGTCATTGAAGACGGAATGATACGACAATGATAAGCAAACTTTTAAGCTACATTAAGAGGTGTATTTCAAAAGACGTGCTTTGTTTTCCATACCTATTCTCCAAAGGGTTACGCATCAGATGGAGTCTTCATGCAGTCCTATATTCTATCATACCTTGGGTTTCTTGGCCTACTTATTTTTCTCCTCAGCTCCTTGAGAGTCATCTATCATGTCATCTTTCTTCATGGCCCGTGAGAGACATAATTGTGTAGTTTCAATAGGCAGTGACTATTGCAGGATGAGGCCTTGGGAGGACACATTTACACAGTTTTAGGATGTAAGGCACTACTTGGGATGAGGTCCTTGGAGGACACATCTATGCAATTTCAGGATGCAAGGCAGAATGGGTAGTCAAGGGACAAAACTGCACAGTTTTTGGAGACAGTGGGTTCCGACTGGGGGAAGGACACTAGAGGAAACCACTATGCATTTTTGAATGGTAAGGGAGTTTGGGATTTCTGCACATTGCACGGTTTGAACAAGCAACGGAAAAGCTTGAGGGTTACATATGTGAAGTGTGTAGTTCAGGAAAGTTGGAGAAGGCTAGGTTGCTAAGGAAACTCCGAAATTTAGCTAAGTGTGGGATCAGTGGAACTTATGTGAATAGTGATAAAACTTCACTACAATCGCACACTTGAAAACTTATCGATACAAAATAGACCATCTAGAACATATATCACATACTTCACTTAATGCAACAACCTTTGTGGCAGCTTACGGCAAGTGCGGCTTCGATTATAGACTTTGGGAGGATAAAGGTGAAACTTGTGTAAGAGTGTGTGAAATGAGTGTTAAACATGTCTCATTCTCACAAATATTTCCCCTTAAAGCAAAACAAGCCTCCTTTTGCATGACAAGTGATTACCCCCATGCCCAAAGATCACACATTCTATGTAAAGGTAAAAGCATAAACGACTCTTAAGATCGAAAAGGGGAGCTTGAGATCATCAACTTACCAATAAGTGACTAAGGAACGATTGATCAAAATATCCATATTAGGCTCTAAAATTTAAGTGCAGTCCAAAATTTTGGAGGGTGTTGCAGCCTCTACAACAAAGCCTTCACCTTCTTGCTAGCTTCATTTTCAACTAGTGTCTTGAATTCTACGAACTTAGAGAATGTCTCATCTTTATTCCATGTGAAGAAGATCCAACACTTCGGAAAGAATTCATCAATAAAAGTGACAAAATATTTGTGTCTGACAGTGTAGGTTGTCGAGAAAGGTCCATAAACGTCATAGTGGATCCTTTATAGGATTGCATGTGCTTTGTTGTCCTGATCATGGAATGTGGATTTTATGTACTTTTGTAATGTACATCCTTTGCATATATCCTATTGCTTAAGTGCTCCTTTAGAGAAGCGAGTGGTTATTTGTTCTATAATATTCGAGGTACCATGATACAAATGACCAAGTATTTTGTGCCAAAGTTCATCGACATTGCGACCTTCACTTTCTTTGCCTTAGTGCTTAATGTAGCACATTCTTCCACATCTAGCTTATATAGGTTCTTCACACGAACCCTGACCTGCTTCACCTGCCCCGTGGCTATGTGTCTCAGGAATGCTTTTCCTTTGTTGAATATCACTTCACAACCATGGTAAACCAACCATTTGGTGAATGCCAGTAGACAGACCCCTAATCCTTTACCTTTACCTTCTTTTACTATCGCCTCATATTGAAATTTTTAAGACAAAATATTTATTTTCTCTCAAAAAATTGTTTGAAATTCCCCCTCCGTGTAGTAGTGCCAAATGCAACAATAGACAAGTTATATCTAATCATATCAGCATATATGAAAGGGACAGAAGAGGAATTGATGTCCGAGAAATCTTGTTAGTAAAACTTGTCGCATTCTTCTTAGTCAACTACCCCCACAAAACAAAGAGCCCAACAAATGATTGTCTTTATATAAGATAATGAGAATGGTAAGTAAAATAACAACCTTGGTATAGGCACAAGACAATAGTTGTCTACAAGAATGAGGTTCTAGCATAACCATTGCCTTAACCTTGGTTGTGAACTTCCTCCCAAAGTTGATTTACTTTGATCGTCGATTGCTCTACCCAATCCTGAAGCTGGTGGGGCATGAGTAGGTCCTTCAATTTTGGTCTTTGCTACCAGGAGTCCTCCCAAAACCATGCATTATCTCCATTCCTTATTTCCCAAAAACTGTGTTGTTGGATTAGATCTTTATGTTGTTTGGCAGCATTCCAAATTAGAGAGTTTGTGCCAACTTCTTTGAGCCGAATTAAATCATCTACTGGTCTATGATGAACATACTTAGTTGTCCAGATGATAGCCCAAGGAGTATATGGGTTCAAGAGCCATCTCCACCAAATGCGTGCTCCCATGACCTCATTGTTGTGCTGAGGATCCCATAATCCAGTGCCTCTAGAGGATTTTTGGTGACAAACTGTTTCCCACTTTACCAGAGCCCATTTTCGTTTTTGTTTCGTATTCCCCCATAAAAAATCTCGTTGAAAATTTTTGATTGCTTTAATAACCCATTTGGGTGCTGCCAAGACTGTGAAGAGGTAGAGAAACATAGATTGTAGCACTCCCTTGATTAGAAATAGGTGACTCACTATACTGAGAGCTCTGAAGGTCCATGAAGAGATACGGGCTTCCAGTTTTTCTAGGAGAATTTTCCATGATGAGTGCTTTAAGGCAGAGGCTGTCATTGGAGCTCCCAGGTATTTGGAGGGCAGAGATGCAATCGAGAAGCCCAAAATTCTAGCTATGGAGGCTTGAGTGATGGGTGGTGTGTGAAAGAAGAAGACTTGAGATTTTGATTTGTTAATGCAGGCGCTAGAGGCATCCGCAAAGTCAGATAAAATTGATTTCAGCTTACGGGCTTCCTGGACCGAAGGATGACCAAATAACATATTGTCATCCACAAATTGCTTGTGGGTGAAAGCAGGGGTATTTTGGAAAGAAAGGCCATGTAATTGTTGGTCTTGAAGGGCATCTTTGATGTAACGTCCAAGACCTTCCGCCATAATAACAAATAGAAAGGGTGAGAGAGGGTCTCCTTCTCGGATATCTCTGGACGGGTGGAAGGGGGTGGAGGGGGTCCTGTTGACAAGAATTGAGAAAAAGGTAGAAGTGATGAGACTCATAATCCATCTTACCCAAGGTGGGGTAAAGCCAAAGGCTAGTAGTATTTTTTGAATATATTTCTAGATTAAAGTATCGAAAGCTTTTGAGAGGTTGATTTTTAGGAGCATACCTACCATTTTGGTTTGCTTTAGGGAGTGAATGATTTCATGAGCGAGAATTATGTCATTGGTGATCTTCCTTCCTTCCACGTAACCTGATTGCTCCGGTGATATAAGAAGAGGAAGCAGGGGCTTGTGGCGTGTGGCGATCACTTTGGAGACAATTGTATACAATACATTACATAGTGCAATAGGTCAGAATTTGTCCAGAGTCTGGCTGTTCTCCTCCTTAGGGATGAGGGCAATGAAGGTGGCATTCAAGGATGGAAGCATCCATCTATTAACTCTGGACTCCTCAACTACTTGCCAGACTTCCTCCTTGATTAGATCCCAAAATTTGTGAAAGAAGTTTGAAGTGAAGCCGTCTGGTCCTGGTGCTTTCCCAACTTTGAGCTGTCACATAGCTGTCTCCACTTCCTGTAAAGAAATAGGCCTGAGGAGTATTTGATTGTGTTCCTCAGTTACGATCTTATGAATAATCTTGATGATCTTCTTTATCGCTGGTAGCCGATCAGTCTCCATTTCCTGATGCACCCTCCGAAAGTGGGTGAGGAGTTCCTGTTCTATATCTTCATGCTTCTCTAGATGTTCCCCTTGTCGATTTTGGAGGAGAGTAGTGCTGTTGTGCATTCTCTATTGGATAGTGGTATGGTGGAAGAACTTTGTATTGCGTTTGCCCTCTTTAAGCCATCAGATCCTCGATTTTTGTCTCCAAAGAATCTCTGCCTGTCTTGCTCTTTTTGAGATCTACGTTTGTAGTTGACGTTCCTATTCTGCTATGGTTTTGGATCTGCCTTCAACTATGATTCTCTGCTGTAATTTTTGAATTTCTTGTTCAAGAGCGTTTTCTGCCTGAAATATATTGTCGAAGGTAAAGCGATTCCAGTATTTTATTTTTTCCTTGATATGTTTTAGCTTTTGTTGGAGCTTGTACATTTTTGTGCCTTCTAGTGGTGTGAAATTTCTCCATGTCTTTGTCATTAGGTTATGAAAATCGAGGTGATTCAGCCGAAAGGCTTCAAAGTGAAAGGGCCTGCGAACATTGTCTCCCGGTCTTTGCCAGTGAAGCCTAATAGGCCAATGGTCCGAACGAGAGAGTGGCAATATAGAGGCCAAGAGATCCTCGCCAAGATGTATTGCATTATCAGAGATCAGGAATCTATCTAACCAAGATGCAACTCGGTGGGCATCTGCACGCTTGTTGTTCCAAGTATAAACGCCATTGTTGAATTCCATATCTATAAGCCTGTTGTTATGAATGTAGTTTTTGAAGTGCGTGCTTTCACAGTCCATCTTGATTCCTCCAATATTGTAATCATGTTGAAGTCCCCTCCTGTGATCAAAAGTGGGTGGGATATTTCCGAGTTGATCTAAGTTAGGATGTTCAGTGTGTCTACTTTGTTTGTTGCCTCCTGGGGCCAATAGACATTAGTTAAGTGTCCATGAACATTTTTCCATGTTAAATGAAACTTGGCCTGAATAAAGTGCTTACTAGCATGTATGTTGGTAAGTGTTATAGCTCTATCATCCCAAACGATGGCTAGCCCTCCTGAGGCTCCCATGGCTTCCACTGCCACTTCTTTGCTTCTTGGCCACGCTTTGGCAAGGATCTGATCCAACATTGTGGAATTACACTTGGTCTCCTGCAAGAAGAGAATTTAAGGCTTTTCTTATTGTAGCATGTTCTTTATTAATCTTCCCTTCCCCAGGCTGTTGAGCCCTCTAATGTTCCATGAGATGAGCTTCATGATTCACGATTGGGAAGGGGATTATAATATTTGGTGAGCTTGAAGTATCTTCTAGATTCCACAAAATCTCCCCTATGCAGATGGTTCTCTGAAGATCAGTTTTCCGTCCTCGTTTCTTGTTGTCTTTGAAGATATTTCTTCCATCCCACTGACTACCAGTTTGGACGCCTAATGATCTTTGCTTTTGTGCCCTTGAGAGAATTACTTCTAAGTTCTCTAGCTATCCCTCAGGAATTTTGTCATATTCCTTTTTCTTACAAGCCTGTTCAAGTCCCAATATATCTAGATCTCCGATGTCGAAGCTCTCTGGTTCCTCTTCCATGCGTTGTACTGTTTCCTGCTCTGCCTTTGTATCATCTACAATCGTGAGCTGCATCTGAGTGCTATCTACCTCCATACCTTGAGCATTCCTTTTCTACATATTACTGGAAGAGGATGTTCTGGTGTCCATGGGTTGCTTAGAAGTGAGGGCTTTCTTTGAGCTTAATGGAGCAAAATGGGCGGAAGTCTTAAGAATGGCTTCAAGTTGTTTCTGATTATCTAAAATATGAACCTCCGGCTGGAGCAGGATTTCAAAGTTGTTGCTTGTTGAAGGCAAGGAGGTGCTGGTGACAGGATTTTTGACTGAGGTAGAGGGCTTTTTATGGGTATTTTTGTGATTGGGAGCTTTTGTGAACCCATCCGAGTCGGATTTGTCCATTGAAGGGGTGGTCATGGATTTCATATTGGAGGGACAGTCTCGGAATAAATGGCCCAGGGCGTGGCATTATCGACAACGGAATGGTACATGCTCATAATCTATTGTTTGTAACCATTCATAATCATCATGGTAGAGGCTTACCGCATCCGGGATAGCTTTGCTGAGGTGCATGTATACACAAATCTGCACATAGGAGGTGTATTGCTTCAACTTTGTCTCCTCTGCCACTTTGTTGAATTCGCCTAAACCATTCCAAATGTCTCGCAAAGAGCCTTCATCCCAATACTACAGAGGGAGAGAATAAAGGCACAACCACATTGGGGCCCAGCTCAGATCTTCTTTATCCGGGTTAAAGCGCTCAATCCATCCTCTTAGGTACAACCCTGCTGCATTGAAGAAATATGGTCCTCCATCCAATACCCTGTTTCAATCCTCCAGACAATTGAAAATGGCATTAAAGAAGCCCTTAGGCCCTAACTGTAGTGTTATATGCCTTTTTGGCTTCCATTTGGCTGCGATCCAGCCGTGCAAAGCTTTCTTCTTTGGCCAAAGGCCTATGAACTTTCCTATCAAAGCATGATCCCTCATAAACTCGATCTGAGTGTTGGTGCGCTGACTTGGGAGCTTGATTTTGGGTCTGTCAACTGCTACTCATGGTTCTTCAATTGTGTTGTTATTCATTGGAATATTTTCATTCTCTGTTGCTATATCTTCTAGATGGTCCATCCTGACATTTTCAGTCTGTCGTAGGCCATTTTATATATCAGCAGGGGGAGGCATCATGTCCTCCCCTTGAGGGAATTCCATTGCATGATAGTTGTTCCTTATTGTGCTGTAGCTGCCTTATGGCTAAAGGTTAATGACAGAACGACGCAGTCTGTGAAGGTCTGCCAGTTGCAGAGCAGTCTCAAACCCTAAGCGCTCTGCTCTCCATTTTCTTTTTTTTGACATAAACAGTTAGTTTTTTATTTATAATTCAGAAAATCAACTTCCGAGGAATTTAACACTGAAACCCTGTATTTCCTTGTTATTGTTGGTGGGGAAAGAAGATTTTGATTTTGAATAGTCTGCTGAATGAGTTACACTGTGAATGCAGATAGAGGCTTGAAAGAGAACTTGATTTGGTTTCAGAATGGTGCCTTGAAATTCCACTACTTTTGCTTTCCATGACGTATCTATGCTTCCTAGCTTGCAGAGAGGAGATCCAACACGCTGGAGTGCCGGATCATCCCAAGAATCACTGCGTTTTCTTTTTGAAATGTCTGGCGGAGTGTTATATAGTGTTCAAGAATGCCAAGAGTGATAAATTGGCCTTGAAGAGGCCCTCGTGAACTCCCCATCACCTACCTAGACACAACAATGAGTTCCAACGATGAACAGAGATCGAAAATTCCATGGTTGCATTCTGAATTTTCCCTTATGGATGAGTCTACGTTTCCTAACAGCGGCTAGATCTAAATGGTTCGGTCCCGAAGTCTGGAGAATCTGAATCAACGAAATGCTCAAAGGAACAAATGACCAGACAACTCCAAAATTAAGGAATGTTGCAGTCCGATTCAACATCATTTACTAATAGAGATCTCCTGCTCTTAATAGAGCCTAGGTTGGTTTCCAAGTCTGCCTATGAGTTTAGCTTCCTCAGAACAATATAGAAGGAGATTTTGTGGAACTTGGGCAACAGTAGTTTGATTTTTTTGAGGATGGGGGCTAATTGCACCTGAGAAGGGATCTTTTGAGAGTTCATAGCCTGTATAATTAGTCTGAAGTCTCCAAAGACTGAGATGGAGAGGAGATTCCTCTTGATAGCCAATTCAAACCTTGCCACAGAGAAAGAGCCTTTGCTTTGTTGTTTGTTTCATGCCCCAGACCCCAAGCAAAGCACAACTCAGTTGAGCCACCTGGGCTTAAGATAACTCCCCCGCCACCCGCCTTTCCTGGGTTACCTTTAGAGGCCCCATCGAAGAATAGGTAGTGATCATCCAAAGTAGATCTCCATTTGATGAATTCCTGTTCTTCCAGACGAATTTCCCAATGAGAAGGGGCTTTAGCAGGAGGAATGGATCTATTCTAATGATTTGGAACAAGCTCTTTTAACCATTGATCTTCCTCACTATCCAGAATCATGCCATTTCTTATGGTGGGTTTGGTTTCTAAGGCCTCCCCCAATAGAGCTTTGATCTTAGTGATAATTTTGACCGGGTTACAACTCTCCTCCCTAAATATTTTGTTGTTCCTCTCCAACCACAGTTTCCAGCATGTGAATTTGGGGATCCACACCTAGCTAGTCTTGAGAAGGCTTTTTTTGGAGAGACAGAAAGGGGATAACTTGGCCTAGTTTCTTAGCAGGTCCTAAATATTTCCTGGAAGCTCTATTTTGTCAGGTCCTAACATTAGGACACACTTCCAAATTTCTTGAGCAAAGGGGCACAATAAGAACAGGTGGTTAGCCATTTCTTCATCCAATGCACAAAGAGGGCACCTGGAGGTACCTTCCATTCCACGCTTCCTCAGGTTATCTCTAGTGAGGATACTTTTATGCGCCAGAGTGTAACAAAATAAGTCAATTTTGGGGAGAGCAGGAAAAGACCAAATAAATTTCCATTGGGTTGGCTCTGGGGGGATGCTAGGGACAACCATCATACTTTTGTAACCTTTTGCTGCTGAGCAAAAGCCTGAAAAAGAACCCCACCCTCTTTTGTCCTTAGAAGAGGCCTTTAAGGGAGATCTTCCTTGGAGGAAATCCAACAATAAATTGGCTTCACCATCCAGCCAATGAGGGACCTCCCCCAAATTCCAACCATCCCATAGAACTTCTGCATCATTTGTCCAATTGGAGATGTCCCAAAGGGTTTCTAGATTGCTGGCCTGAAGCCAAGCTCTAATATTTTCCAGATCTGCCATCTGATTCAAGGGCTGATCTCCAAGAATCGAATCTTCCCAAATTTTTATTTTTTCCCATTACCTGGGTTCCAATAAAGCTTATGACTGAAAAGTTTCAAAGCTGTGAGATAGATTTTGAAAACTGGTGATCCTTTGGAAATTCTAGGAGGCTGGTCCAAGCACCTCAAATGCCGCCCATGAAAATATTTTTTCCACATAACTCTCTTGCTCCAACTAGGATTCCCAGAAACAATGTTCCAAAGGAGCTTGGAGCCCAGAGCAAGATTTTGAGTTGCTAGATCCCGCATTTGGAGACCTCCTTCCAAGAATGGCTTCTTAATAGTGTCCCAATTAACTAAATGGAGCCTTTTTTCATTATTTTTCCCTCCCTCCCACAAAAATCTTCTCAAGATACCATCCACTTTACTAATAAAAGGTTTTAGGGGCTAGTAAAATGGAGTTCTGATAAACTGGGAGACTTATGAGAACAAATTTCATAAGGATTACCTTCCCAACATTATTCAACCATGAGGCTCCCTAAGCTTGTATGATGAGTTTTAGCTTGTCTAGCAGGGGCATCTAGTGAGCTACCTTAGGATTTGATTTGAATATTGGGATCCCAAGATACCTAAATGACTCCCAGGTCAGGGTTCTTTCCATTTCTAATAGCCTTGCTATGTCTTTCAAATCTTTGATCGAGAAATTTGAGCCATAGATCGTGCTTTTTAGATAGTTAATCTTGCTGCCCAAAACCCCCCTATAAATGTGCAGCTCCTTCTTGAAGGTTCTAGCAGAATTTATGCTAGCTCCTCCAAGCAATAATGTATCATCACCAAACTGGGCATGATTTATGTATTTAATTGTGAGCCATTCTCAGGCCTGGTAGAGTTTGGATCTGTTGATAGTAGTCTAGCTAGAAGCTTAACACCGAAGCTTGAATGGCTTAAAGAAGCGGAGGCAAAGGGAAACCTTGTCTTAGCCCCCTCGAGACCTGGAAAAATTCCGTTGAACGACCATTTACCAGAGGTGCTATCCAAGGGGAGGCAATGCAGGCTTTCACCCAAGTTATGAGAACTTTTGAGAAGCCAAATTTCTCCATCATAGAAAACAGGAAATCATTTCTCACCCTGTAAAAGGCATTTGTCAAATCTAGCTTAATAACCATGCCTTTCTCTTTTCAATGACAACTTGAATGACTTGCTTCCTGCACCAGCACAATATTGTCAAGAATCTTTCTCCCTTTTATGAATCCTCCTTGGTTTTCAGGGATGATGACCGACATAATTTTCTTAATATGGTTGGTTATTATTTTTGTAATCAACTTATAAATTGTATTACACAAAGAGATGGGCTTGAATCTGCTGAAATTGGTGGTGCCTTTGTCTTTTGGAATCAAGGCAAGGAAGGCCGAGTTGGTACTGCCTCCAATCTTGGTGCATGTCTGAGATTTACGGATCATTCTCAGAAGGGCCTTTTTAATTGTAGGCCAGCAAGTCAGGTAGAACCTTGTAGTGAACCCATTAGGGCCTAGGGCTTTATCCAGATCCATGCAATCCAAAGCTTCTTTAATCTCATTCATACTGATCGGAGCAGTTAGCATAATATTATCAGAATCTTAAACAGAGTGAGGAATAAGATGAATTAGATAGGCTTGAGAATTGATAGGAGGGTCTTCCGGGGCAGAGTAAAGATCTTTGAAGAAGGAGTGGGCTGCTCGCTTTATGCCTTCAAAATATTTAACCACAGTGTTTTGATAGTGAATTTGGTTTATTGTTTTGAAGTGCTTGCGTGCTTCAACTTGCTTATGGAAGTAGCTTGTATTTTTGTCTCCGACCTGTAACCAAAGATTTCTGGATTTCTGTCTCCATAAATCTTCTTCATCCCTACTTTCTCTATGGAGATATTTTTGCAACTCTACTTCTTTTTGAAGAAGATTTTGAGTTACATCAGAATTCTCCATTGTTAATTGATGGCCTGCTAAATTGTGGGCATTTTCAACCTTTTAGCCCACTCCTTGAGCTCCCTTTTAAGTCTCCTCATTTTTTTTTCCCACACAAAGAAAGGGGATCCTTCATGAACTTGCTTGTTCCAGGCCTCGGAGACCACCTCCTAGTATCCTTCTTAATGAATCCATAGAGAACTGAATCTAAAGGGAATGGGGCTAAGATTTCCATCCAAGGAGAGCTCAAGCAGAATGGGTTTATGGTCAGAGATGTAGTTCAACAAAATTTTAGAGGTGGCCATTAGACCACAAGTCAAGAAGGAGGATTGGACTAGAAATCTGTCTAGACGATCAACAATGTGGCTGGGGCCTATCCTTTTGTTTGACCAGGTGAATTTCCCAGATGTGGGCTTGATATCCTCCAATTACCAATCTAAAATGAGGTCTTCAACCCATTCTCTAGCTGGGTCCCTGACCAGCGAGCCCCGTTTTTCTCTTCTACACCTAGTGTAACATTCAGATCACCTACAATAATAATATTTTCTGGGCTGTGTAAGAAAAGATAGGACTGGAGCGAGTCCCAACAATTTTTTTTCTCAGATGGTAATATTGGAGCATAAAGATTGAACATACTTACTTGGTGGCCAGATTCTTTATGGAGGAGCTTAGTGAGTAGCCAATGGGGGCAACATTCTTCGTGAATTAGATCATATTTGGAGTTGTCCCAAAAGGAGGGAATCCCTCTAGAGGCACCTCTAGTGCTGACTACTCTCCCTTGGCCTTTATGCTAGAATGCTTTGCTTACTTGGAGGAGTAGAAGGTCCTCCAGTCTTGTCTCCTGGATGAGAAGGATTTCAAGCGAGTACATCCTTACAATGTCTTTCATAGCTTCTTCTTTCAACCTGCTTCCTAACTCTCTGTAATTCCAGGAGACGTATTTCATTATTCACTGGCTTGGAAGGTTGTGGCTCCTTTTGGAGCCTGACCATGCTTGTGCCTATATCTGGTATTCATCATTCCTTTGAGAGTTTTATGAGAGCCTTGGAGAACATCTAGATAAGTTTGTTCCTCTCTCTATTTCTTCTTGGACTTTCGACCCTTGGCTGACTTGATAGGAGTGACTTGCGAGCTGTTTGAATCTGAGACTCCATCTTATGAATCTCCCTCAGAATCGGAGCCCAGACTGATGCGCTGCTCGTTTTCTTCTTTTTCCCCTTGCTCATCCTCTAATGGAGGGAGAGTTGACTTCACCTCTGCTTCTTTCACTTTCTTCGACGGGTCTTCTGGTTCCTCTTGGGTTCCAATGGCATCTGTCTTTACCCCAGACTAAGAACCCTCTTTTGGAACTTCTTTGGCTTTTGGTTTAGGTTGGGGCATCACCAATGGCCCTGGATTTTTCTTCTCAGTTGGTTTTGGGACTGCCTTGCCCTTTTTTATTTCTTTCCATCCTTCTTCGTCCACTTTGTCCCCGGTTGGAGCTTTTGGGCAATTTCGTTAGAAGTGTCCATGTTCGTGACAGGTTCTGCATTTGAAAGGTAGTTGCTTGTAATCCAATTTTTGATAGTGATGCCATTCTCTGACTGTAAGTTTTACTCCTTTGGGCAGTCTAGCTTCCAGATCGACTTCCACACAGATTCTTATGCAGGTATATTGGCCCTTGTTATCCGCTTTGTCAATGAAACGACCTAGGCCATTTCCAATCTTCTGCAAGGTGTGATAGCTCCAGCAATGGATTAGAAGATTGGGAAGCCGGACCCAGACTGGGACCTCTTTAGGCGTATCGATTAAGGGATCGAAGTCGGGGGTCCACTTATTAAGATACAAACCCTGATTTCCCATAAAATATGGACCGTTTCTGAAAAACAAATCTCGATCTTCTTTGGAGGTGAACTAAAAAATGAAGTACCCTCTTCTGACAACATAACAAATCACATTGTTTTCCAGTTGGGGCCTCCAATTGCATTGGATCCAGTCATCTGTTGTTTTTCTAGAGGGCCATTGTCCCAAAATTGTCCTATCAACCCTCTGTCAGCCAGGGCTAGGGCAATTTTTATCAGTTTGTCTTCTGGCAGGGTGATCTCAGGAATTTCCTCCAGTTTTTTTAATGAATTTCGGGACTTCTGGAATCAAACGTTTCTTCCCTTTCTGCAAGAGAATTATTCTAAATGCTTCTTCTGAAGATATTGGTGGGGTGGGAGAAGGCTCCCCACCCCCAGGTGCACTCATGGCGGCGGCTATGCTCCTCTGTGATCACAAAACCCAAATGCAGAGGTTGTGCCAGCAACAGCACTAGCTGGAGGAGGGAGTCAAAGCCCGATTGCGGGGATGCTAGGAAGGATTGAGAGCCCAACAGTAGGGGTTTCCAGGCAGGGGGCCTGCGGAGGGCCGTAGGGGCTGAGGAAGCAGGGGCGTGGGAGCTCCAGTTCAGAACGCGTTCGCAGATCAACCTGAAACTCAGCACTGCCCTCCATTTTCATTCGACGTGAAATATCGTATTAAACATAGGTTCGATCTAAAGTGGTCATTGTATTAAATATAAAGTTTTTTCTTAAAATATTTTTGTCTCAAAATTTGTTTGTCTTAAATATAAAGTTTTGTCTTAAAATATTTTTGTCTCAAACTACTTTTGTCTTAAAATATTTTTGTCTTAAATATAAAGTTTTGTCTTAAAATATTTTTGTCTCAACCTATTTTTTTCTTAAAATCTATATTTAAAACAAATCAATTGATATTAATTTTTAATGTAAAATAACTAAAATAAAAAATGAGTTTTTGAGACAAAAGATTTCTTTTGTCTTAAAAAAATGTCTCAAAAGTGCCCTTGGTGTAGTAGTGCCGGTTGAGCATGGTTGACCATAATTATAAACCAAAGAGATTTATGTTAAACCCTAGGATTAATATTATAAGCCATATGAATAATATTATACCCTAGGAATATGAACCCTTAGATTAGTAAACCCAAGGGATTAATATTATAAACCCAAAGGACTAATAAAGTTGAGGGGTTAATACTAAACTGAGGGGATTATAAACCCAAGGGAATAATATTAATCCGAAGGATTTAATATTATAAAATCAAGGTACATAAACCCTAAAAAAACATGGTTGACCATGGTTGACGATGGTTGATATTCATATTGACACAATGTGATGATAGACAATGGTTGACCATTATTATATTATTATATAATGTGGTTGTAATATAACATTGCAACAAGGTTTGTGACACTGCAACATGTTGTGCCCAGCAACACCCCCCCTTTGTTCATTTAAGTGTTGTCCAAAATATGAAATGAACGGGGACCCTTAGTTTAATTTTTGAGAAAAATCACGTTTTTCTTTCTTCAAAATAAGGTTACCATCGTAAGCTTAGAAAGGTCTTTCGAATATTTTTAACCTAAGTTTAAGATAAGGTAAGGGTCTTTAAAAATTGCGTTGCAAAAAAGATAGGAAATGCCTTCATTCTCCTATAATATTGGTATGCACAAGACTCCCGTGTTAAGCATAACATCGCATCGCAATGAAGTAATGCTCATAAGGAAAAACTTCAAGATCTACCGATCTGCGATAACACCGATCGCAAGATTGCATATCGCAGAAATAAACTGGTAATATTTGACAAACATCAAATTGTTGCGACCTGCGATGTTGCGATCGCTGCGATAGTGCAATCGTTGCGATGGTGCAATCTGTGAACTCGCGATTTGCGACGACACGATTTGCGATGGCACGATCTTCGACGTTACATAAGCAAATCATGAATCACTTAATCATGAATCCTTTGGGCACGCCATTCAAAGAAAAGCCACTTACCATAATCTGACCCAAGATCATGCGCTTTTAATGATAGTAAATGGATTAGTTGTCAGTTATTAAATGAAATGAAGACACGTGATTTTGTAAAGAATTACTTCACGTAAAGTGGCATATCTGATATATCTGTTGCATTTAAAACTCTCCCATCACCTTTCTTAATCAGCCATTTCCACTTCGCTCGTAATCTGCAAGAACGAAGAGCTAAGACGATTCAAAGCCGAACGCAGGAGAAAATGGGAAGGAAACATAAGGCTCAAGGCTCTGAGGCGAAGGAAAAGACGAAGGAGATGGCGCCTTTGTATACAGACACTGCCTGCAACAGGGATGCAGGAATTTCAACATGGGAAGGCATGTATAGGCTGCTGGAGGAAGAAAATCCTAGAGTAATGGAGGTTGATACCACTGCGGGCTCACAAAATTATTCCGAGGCATCCTTAGAGGAGCTGGC
Source organism: Pinus taeda (assembly GCA_000404065.3). Classification (NCBI taxonomy): domain Eukaryota; kingdom Viridiplantae; phylum Streptophyta; class Pinopsida; order Pinales; family Pinaceae; genus Pinus; species Pinus taeda. Next base: position 24,020 of record APFE030062064.1, on the reverse strand, counting down.
ATGTTCATTTCTTCACCGAATAGCAGCTAGACCCAAAATTTTACCGTATACAGATATGATCAAGTGGATACTTGACAATGTAGAGTTACACGGCAGACAATTCAAGGTTTAAGGAAATGGGCTCATAGGATCATTCGCCGCGCAAGACTTAAAGCTTATGTATCATCTTCCTGAACCTCAAACGACCTACAATGCACAATTTTTCAAGAAATTTGTAGCAGAGAACCCAAACCTCGCAGAGACCATTAAAGATTGGACCAGGAAAGAGGAGTTGTTAAAAAAGGACAAAAACGGTATGTATAGCACTGGTTCCCTCACCTCTCCGTATTGTTTTGCTGCGGCCATACTTTGTAGACTATTTGGGATGCCGGACATTAATAAATTTTCGTCTGAATGGCTACCACTCATAGACGCTGCCACAATATCGTGGATTGGGCCAAGATATTCCCTGATAATCTATACACAGCTGTTATGAATTACCAGCCTAAAAGATCCTTGTCTCAAAGGGTCTATCCTCCTTTTTATCTTTCTGCGTATATTATGGATTCTATTTTCTATGTGTCTAAATTCCCCACTATGGGTTGGAAATGGACTACCCAGAACCCATTACCTCTCCATGTTTATCATAAAATGTTATGGGATTCCCAGATCGTCTCGTACTTCTGTAAGATTTGTCACAGGCTTATCTTACCCCTGCATAGAATGATGTGTGATGAAGATGAAAAGAAAAGAGCAAGTACACCCACAATAAACGAGGGTCGTAAGGAATTTGTCTTTAACAAATGGGATGATCAAATTAGGTAGGCAGAACAAGCAGCGGAGACAGCGGCCACGCAGGCAAACATTCTTATCGACTGTGTAAATGAGAATTTACACAGGGCCAACTTAATCGTAGAAACCACCCCAGGGTACCTACCAAATAAATCACGACTGGAGGCAGAATGGAAGCAGAAGGTGCAGGAAAAGGGAAAAGCGATCCAGGCATTGAACAGGTTAAATTGGAAGTGTTACTGGGCATACTTAGTCAAGCCACATAGTGAATGGATGACTGTGAAATGCATCATAAACTAAGTCGAGAAAGTAGTGCCAACTCTCATAGATTTTGTTTTCGCATCCCAGCTCAGCGCAGAAGTCGGCCAACCGACTCTTCTCAAGTCCATGATGAACATTTGCAATTTTAAGGACCAAGTAGAGAAGTAGCTTATTTTTAGAAGTTTGTTTTTCTTTTTATTAGATTAGAAGAAGGATATTCATTTGAAAACCGTATCCTAAATTTGTTAAAGACACTATTATTAGAATTAGGTAGTAGTATTTTAGCCCTTCTCTGCATTTAGAGAAGGGTCCAGGAATTTGTCAAAAACTTGTCCTCGGAACATGCACTTCTGCACCCTCAGAGGAGGTTTTGATGAATGGATGGATCGAGATTTATTTTTATTTGCATTTGATGCCTGCTACTAATGTTGCATTTTTTTACTCTTAGTAGATGTTAGAACAAGTAGAGATAAATCGTTTTTTCTTGAAGTTTGTGAGTAGGATCAGTCATAAATGGTACTTTTATCTCTTGGCAATTTCTGCTTATATTCTTTAAGTGATTTACAGTTCTCAGTTGTTTATATGTTACTACATGAATGTATGGGTTACCATTTGGCACTTCTGTACATTGGAGTCATTTATTTATGTCTAACATATGAATAGCTTATTATGCGATATGCTGTTCACAACTGTTTTGCCTAACTGAATTGATTTCAAGTGGTTTATCTCAATTGATTTCTATTCTTATGATAGCTGAATGATCTTTATTACCAGTTATCATTTGAAATCTATTTAGATCGCATAATAGAAGATATACATCCTGGGTTAGCATAGATTAGATGTGTTGTTTCTCATTAGATTACAATAGCATAGAGTTAGTTTAAGAATCTGAATTAAATTAGCTTTAAAGTACTCTTAGATCAGCATTATCCAACTCTGTACACACACACACACCCTCAGATTGGGAAACTGGTCCCGTTATCCCCAGTCGGACCCGCTATACCAAATGGATAAGGAGCTGCCAACCAAGGTCCGGACCGGGTGGGTATCCCCCTTGTTGTCGACCCGATTTTCGGGGCTTCAACACAACATTGGTAATATTTTTGTACCATTGTGACATCACAATATTAAGAGTAAGGTTGACTATTAATGACCATATTGACCATATTCTAAATATTCAAAATATTAGTGATGAAACTTGACCATATTGACCATTAATAAATGTTATAAATAATGTTACTAATAATGTTGTTAAATGTTACAAATACTAAAGTTGATCATTGTTAAATATTACTAATAATGTCATTTACAATATCAATATTAATATAAAATATCAATAAATATTATTGGTACATTAATAATATACTTGCTAGCACCTATAATTTGATTAATTATATAGAAATAATACAAATTAGCAATGGCATATTCATGTAAAATCTTTCAGGTCGAGTGAGTGTTTCGCAAAGAAAAAAAAAGCACAAAGCGGAATCATAGATTTATTTGAAATGTTGGAGGTGGTGAGTTAGTGGGCCAAATACCAAACATGTAAGCTTTTACATACGGAGGATAAATATCTTAACATCAGGGAATCCATAAAATTGACATGGCAATTATTTAATGGTAAATTGCATGATTTATAAAAAATAATTTTTAAAATGATTATTTATTTTTTAAAGTTAGTGAAAAGTAAATGACATAATCAACATGATATTTTAAATTTAAAAGGATAAAAATTATGAAAATAAATCAAACAATAAGGAAGTTGATGCTGTTAGTGTGTTGAGCCAATTCATGTCAAAACCGCTTGAAAGTCACTGGGTAACAGCAAAAAGTGTGTTGAGGTATCTTTATGGTACTGTTAACTATGGCATTTTATACACTGGCACATTTGATGTTATTCTAGCAGGTTTTTCAGATTCAGACTCGGTAGGTAACTTGTATGATCAAAGATCCATCACAGGTTACACATTCAGCATAGGACCCGGGGTCATAGCATGGAGTAGCAAGAAGCAAAGCACTGTAGCCTTATCTTCATGTGAAGCTAAGTATCAAGCATTGTGTGCAGCGACATGTGAAGCGATCTGGTTGAGAAGGCTTCTCAATGATGCAAGAAAAGAAAAGAAGAATTCCACTTCCATCAAAAGCGACAACCAGAGCACCATTAAATTGGCATACAATCCAGTGTTTCATAATAACACCAAACATATAGACACTCAGTGCCATTTTGTCAGAGAGAAACTACAGTCAAAAGAAATTATTATTGAATATTGTAAAACTTGTGACAATATGGCTGATATTTTTACAAAGCCTCTTGCACGTGTGAAGTTTGAATTGTTTAGAAGGATGCCAGGAGTTCAGGAAAACCCTTTCTCCATTAAGGGGGGGAGTTGAAAATAATTATATTATTTTTTATTAATGGAAAAAATGGTTACACAAGTTGTAACGTATCTCCTTCTTTTTCAATTCTGTTCACATTTTATCTAAGACAATAGGTAGCCTTAAAAATGGAGCGCAATACAGAGGGAACTAGGTAATATAATGAGCAGACTTGGGCAATTTTGGGTAACTACACACTAAAATACAACTAATGCTCTGATGCCATGTTCTAAAATGCGAGTAAGGAGCCCGAATTTCGTATGGTAGCTTGCACTCAATCACATGAATCGTCAACAAGGGTAGAAGATACCCTACTTATACAAGAGCTATCCATGCACATACAATGATACACACTCAAAATATGTTAATATCCTTCTAAACACAATAGTAAGGTGATTGAGGAAATGTTGAAATTGATGAAGAAAAAACATATGGCATGTATCATTAACAACCAAACGACATTTGATTCCTTCCTCTCTATAGTAGCTGCACATGAAATTAATTTCTCTTTATAATCAAGTGTATACCATTTATGTAAATCAAAGATAAATAACGACGATAATTCTAAGAGCATTGAACTTTGTACATAATCTAGCATTGATTTTATCTCGATTTTGAAATGGCTATCATTTCCCAAATGTTCAATGTTGTCAACCATGGAAAGGATCATCGCTGCTAAAAAGATGAAGTCTTAGCTCAGAGGTTGTGAGCCTATTTTTCGTCAGTGTTGTTATCCTGCAACATCTTCGAGTAAAGAGGGATTGTTTCCGTTTTCTAAGAGAATTTGGAAGACCCCACCTCATTCCAAGAGCACTTGGTTAAGTGGTGGTGAGAATATAGTTTTAATGATAATTAATAATTTCCTAAATAAAAACAAGTTAAGTAGCTTTCTAATTAATTTTTAATTTTAATATAAAGCGATGCACGTAATCACATATATAAAGACTAACTTGATGGACTTACACATTTCATTTATGAGTGCCACTTGTCTCATTTTTCCCCTAAGGTGCTACCTCGTTTCGTTATAGTTTTTCTCCATGGCTTACAAAATACATCCTAGTTTTCCTCCAGGGCTTAAAAAATTACATCCTTAAATTGTTTAAGAAGCATGGGCAACAACATAGTAATTAGTAAAAGTAGTTTACCTCACAATACATCCAGAACCAACATCTCTTTATGATCGAGATCCAGTGTACCTTCGCTCAATTCCAAATTCGCTTATTAAGGAGAGATTCTTGCAGTTCCATATCCATTCATTCATTGAACATACTAAAAGAATGGGTGCCTGGAATAGGTCGGACTGTAGGTAGGCAGGGTAATGCAAATTCTCCCGAAAACTCCCATAACGCAATGAAATACTGCAATAGGGATTCGACCTGGAGACTTGTTTATCATGATGGAAGGTATGGGCTGAAATACTCCTAAATTTGAATCTTTGTTTGTATAATTTGTGATTGTTTCAGTTGAGTGTATCCAACACGATTGTTTCCCTTTAGGATGAGGACAAGCAGATGAGGAGATTGGTGGAAACATCATCTAGAAGAATTTATAGGGCCTCAAATCCAAAAATGGTGAAGAAAGGAGGATAAACAATAAAAAATTTAGGGTTTCTAACACAGGAGAGGCTTTGATAACCAAGGTTGAAGAAATGAGGGTTTCCATAGAGGTCGATGCAAAGAATGTGCCGTTACAAATGTTAATGTGGAAAAATGATAAACTTGCTTTCCTTCGCTAGACGTATGGTTATATCACCCTAGAGTGCAAAAGACATATCTGTTTCAGGGATAAAATGTGTTGTTGATGTACTTTGATACTGATCTACCACAATGACTTCCTGGTGCAAGGAATCTCAAGGATCTCAATACATTGATTCAATTCTTAGGAAATCTATGAGCCTTGCATACTGAAAAGTCTTGAAATTTCTATTTGTTATTATGATTTGTGTTACATCTAGGGTTGAGTAGCTTGAGGCTAATTGAGGTAGAAAAATAATTTATTCAGACCATGTAGTTAGTACTTGTGTTCACGGGTGTGATAAAATGTGTGTAGGGAGTCAATTCGTATTTGTGGTGGGTTGTGGAGCTATGACTAGTAGTAGTCCAACCTGAACTGATAAAGGAGATACTATCGTCCAAGCATAGCTACGCCTATGGAAAGTGCCTATTACAACAAAAAGGAAACAAGACTTAAGTAGCAAAGGACTTTTAATGGCCAATGAAGATGATATCTCAGATCAACTTGAGCTTCAACTTCAAGGTAAGCTAGAAAAATTATAGTTCTTCATACTCATTGATGAGTCATATAATTTCTAAATCAGCATGAGTTCAAATTAGCCCACAACACAAGATTTGTATAAGGGTCAACATTAACGGGAGTAAGGCACAAGTGAGGAAAGTGAAAATATCACTAGAAACACCACGAATGACGGAAAGGACAAGATCTTACTAACTAGTAACTTAATCTAACTACCTGGAGAAAATATAGTTGCATCTGAGCTGACAATAGATCCCATCAAAGAACAAAAGGCAGCTTGAGACCCCTTGTATCCCTTTGGTATTTCTTCTTGTTCAAAGCATATCTAATTGCAAACCTATTGAAAGGAGTTTATCCATTGGTCTGACACTGTAAGGAATTCACTGTCAGTAGTAGCAACATGTATTGACAATAGTGATACTGTAAGGTCGAGAAATACCAACTCACATTAGTGATACTGTAAGGTCGAGAAATACCAACTCACATTCCATATATGCTACAATAGACATCACACACATATGCTACAATAGACATCGCACACATGACAGTAGACACTGCAATAACATGCAACACATTAAAACTCCAACCTGGCAACTTACTTTAGCTTAGCATTATATAATTTGATAGCATTTAATATATGTTTCACTAATGTAAACTAATGCCATATATGCTACAATAGACATCACACACATATGCTACAATAGACATCGCACACATGACAATAGACACCGCAATAACATGCAACACATTAAAACTCCAACCTAGCAACTTACTTTAGCTTAGCATTATATAATTTGATAGCATTTAATATATGTTTCACTAATGTAAACTAATGCTAGCATTAGTTTACATTAGTAAAACAGACTTATGAAATAAGGACATATAAGCTTTTGGCTTTTTCACCTTGGGAAGGGGTCAAATAATATGGTGAAACTATTTCTACCTAAAATCTTTGGTTAGAAGTGACCAACAGTAATAAAAAATAAGTAAAATAAGTAAACTAATGTTTTAACATCGGCAGTTGATTACAATAGTCCCAGCTATGACTGTGGTGGGTACTAAGAATAAATATGCACAACCGACAATGTCATCATAGACAAAGAAACACTCATATTTAAGGCCATCATCGGTCCACCTAAATATCGATTATTTTCCTTTAACAATAACGAGTAAACCACTGACACATTGACAACCAACCACAATTGGGAAAAAGCATTTTCATATAGGAAAACACTTCATGCGATAGAAAAATATTTATGAAAGTAATAGTTTTGTGTAACTGACTAAAAAAATATTAAAATGAGGACAACAGATATCTCTTTGGATTAAATTATTTACAACATTGAGATTATGAATATTCTCGATCATTTCTTCAAAATGGATAGATTAAATCAAATTTTTTTGCGTGTATTTAGTGCCGTAGAGTTGTGTCGAAGATTTGTGAGCTCAGGCAGAAATGAGAATCTGAGATGAAAGATTTCCAGTCTGGTGGAGGAATGTTAATTATTGTTTTTCTTTGTGGGTCTTTAAATTTTAGACCTATTATGCCAAGTGAAAAGCTTCTGCCAGTCCTCCATATCTCAATTTCGTACTATTTAGAGGGAAATCACGAGAGAAAACTACAAGAACAAGCTTGTAATGTACATTTATGCTTGAACTATAGTTTCAAACCTTTTCACTAAAGGTGTTTCAAACTTTTTCACTAAAGGTGTCCTGTATGACGAGGATGTCATTGTTAAGTACCTCAGCAGCATGCATGCCTCTGATGGCAAAAAATATGACGTCCTGCCTCAGAACAACTTTCGAATACTTTTTGTGCAGCACAAATGATTGTCTTTCTCCATCCCTTGTCCAACAATAACCCTTTGAAATGAAAGGCTAATGTTCAATATATTACTCTAACATTAAACCCTCTAACACATTATTCCATCCCATAAAACTTAACTCTACAAGCTTTTTGAGAGTATTGTAGACATCACTTAAAAACCCTGCAAGCCATACTCTAGCTGCCAAATACAAAAAAATTCACTATTTGCTATATCATGATCAGAATAGTATCTTTAAATTTGAACTCAAATAACCCAACTAAAAAATTAAAGGTTACATATAAATAATATGAAAACATTTTATCTTATTCATTGTATTCACAAAATTGCCATGTTTCATTATATCGACGAAATCCTCATGTTTAAGAGTTGGTGGATTAGATATTTTTCCGACCACCAGGAGCACATCACATGAACTTGTTCTGATTACCAGCGTGGCTGCAAATAAATATTGAAATGATAAGGGATCGATTAGCATGAAACGACAGATAGAAAGGTGAGCACGATCAAGCCATGTTACTATATTATGGGAATACAAGATAGACCACCAGGTCGAAAAACTTGTATAATCATTCCAATTACCTCAAACGCCAATCGTCTTTAAAAATTCCAATATGATTTTTAATATTTTTTTGTTCGAATTTTTTTTGGCTCCCTTAATGCTCACTTGTTGATCATCAACTCAGCCGAAGGATATACCTAGCATATTGCCTCCAAAATTTATCAGCTATCTATTAAAATAAAAAAATCAAATTCAACCAGCCTTCCTCCACCTGAAATTGAAATCTCCACCAGAAATTGAAATATATACACCTATTGAAATTATTTATATGATAAACTTAGCTATTGTAAACCATAAAACATAAATTCAAAAACACTCAAATAATTATATTATATCATGGTAAGAATTCACGAAGTGCATTGGACATCGGTGTAAAAATAACTCTGATCTTTTCCAATTGCTGATTTCACTTTTTTTATTATTATTATTATTAATTTTTTATACGTATTTTATTTATTTATTTAGTCTCCTTTTCTTTAATTTTGAGATCTTACTCGCTGTTTAATCCATCAAGCTGAAGAGTATTTCTAAAAAAGGGAGTCATGTTGAAGATTTTTTTTATTGACTTTTTTATGTTTGTAGATTTTTTTTTATTGACTTTTTTATGTTTGTTTGGAGTTTATTTATAGATCTTCCCACCCCATTGTTAAGGTCTAATAACCACCAATGATTCAAGAGAGAGTGATGGCTTAATCCCACCATCAAGAGAAAGAGAAACCACCATATAAGGAAGCAATAAATAAAAAAATCACCATATATGCCAAACCCATAAACTTTCCATCATTTTTCTTTGTGGAGGAGATGCCATGAAGAGAGGGGCTATATATGGAAAAACCAAGGTGAGATTTATTCGTAGAGCGGTGGCTCCATTGCGAATGCAGGTTTCATTGTTGAGCTTCCAGTAGATGTGTTTACACTGAGATTGTTTTTATGGAGCCGTCATTGTAAGTCATTGTAAATCCCATTCGAAGCCTTATAGGAAGAAACTGCAAATGCAGGTTTCATTGTTGAGCTTCCACTAGATGTGTTTACACTGAGATTGTTTTTATGGAGCCGTCATTGTAAGTCATTGTAAATCCCATTCGAAGCCTTATAGGGAGAAGCTCTAATAGTGCAAAATTTTATTTGGAGTTCTCACAATCACCATTGTAAGCCAAATGTTTCTGGTGCCAAGGTTTAAGATCTCAATTAGGGTTTAATTGGGTTGAAAATCGGGGAGAAGCCAACCATTCAATGAAAAGGTGGAGTTGTTACCAAATCCAATCATGGATTCCACCAACCATAAAAACAAATATGGTCCCATGCTAAATGAAAGTATGAAATACTAGTAAGATCAAGTTATTTTTGAAGAATTTGGGTTGTTGAGAAACAATGGCAACAAAATATGAAGTAATTGAAGCTACAAAGTTAGAAATATGGAAAATTTCCAAATAAATGCTTTAACATAGAGTAAAAAAAGATTCAAGAGAATTGTGGAATCTTCCCCATGGAGTTGAGGACTCCAGAATCCCTAAGATTGTAGTAGTAACTAGTGCTCACCAAGGTTGGTTTTTTTTGGGAAAAAGTATAACAAAGCATAGACAAGATCAAAAATGCAAAGCTTCAGATCCTTTTCAAGAGGTTTCAAAATTTTCAAATGAGAGATACTTGACTAGTATATCAATTTATCACTTAGGTCATGGAGGTAGTAATTTAGCATAAAAATCATGGAGAGGATGTCACCAACGAAAAGATGGTTGAGAATATTCTCAGAAGTATTACACCTTCATTTGACATGTTTGCGACAACCATAGAAGAAAGTAAAGAACTTGTCCAATGTTTAGTTAAATAGTTGATAAGATCATTGTTAAATCATGAATTGAAATTAAAGGTAGAAATGACTTATTATAATTTGTCTCTCAAAATCAAACCATAATTACTAGAGGAAGATTTAGAGATAATAAAAGTAGAGAAATAAGTGAAAGAAGATATTATAGCAATGGAAACTATGTACCAATTCAACTTGAACAACCACATGATCAATCTCAAAATCAAAGAGGAAGAGAAAAAAATAACAAAGGAAGACGAAGAATGGAAAAGTCAAATATACAATGTTATTTCCGTAAGAAGTATGGCCATTTTGAAAGTGAATACAAGAAAAAATAGTTAGATTTGAACAAATTTAGCGCAAATGTTTCAAGCACTTTTGAAGGCACACCATCTTCCTTGTTTCTTTCTTCAACAACACAAGAAAACAACAGTGAATATATTTGGTTACTTGACATTTGTTGTAGTAACCATATAACAAGTAACAAAAATGTTTTTTCAAGTTTTGATGAAACAATTAAATCTAAGATTAAATTGGGGGATGACCATCTTGTTAGTGCCTTAGGAAAAGGTATTGTTATAATTGTAAACAAGAAAAATGAAAATAGGGACATTCATGACGTCTACTGTGTAGAAAGTCTAAAACATAATCTATTAGGTGTAGAACAAATGAGTAAATATTGTTTTCATGCCAAGTTAAAAGGTCCTAATTGCACAATTCTTTACCAACCACCCTATGAGAAAGTCATGCTAAGGATCCAAATGAGAAAAAATAGGATGTTTCCTCTAGTAATGAGAAATGTCAAGCAATCATTATCACATGCTCGGGTTGTAACAAGTTTTGATGAAACATGGTTATGGCATCTTATATATGGCCTTTTATATTTTAATAGTCTTGATATTTTGAAAATAAATGCATGGCCCTAGGTCTACTTATGATAGATGTCCATCAAAATCCATGTGAAGGTTGTATCCTTGCCAAAGACTAAAGAAACATTTTTGCAAATGTTTCCATCTATAGACTCTAAATTCAACTTGAGCTATTACACATAGACCTTTATGGTCTAATGCAAACCCATTCAATAGGAGGAAGTTTTTTCTTTCTAAACTTTATTGGTAACTTCAGTAGAATGTTGTGTGTCTTATTCATTAAAAACAACTATGACACATTTTAAAATTTCAAGCAATTCAAAGCGATTCTGGAGAAGAAAAGTGGTAAGCAAATTAAAGTATTAAGACCAGATGGAGAAGGTGAATATGATCATGGATAATTTGCAATATAATTTAGGGATCAAAGTATCAAAATAAAATTTACACTAAGGTACACTCCACAAAAAAATGGAGTAGTAGAAAGGAAAAAGCATACATCATGAATATGACCAGAAGCATGTTGAAGGAAAAGAATTGTCCAAATGAATATTGGGTAGAACAAGTAGCATGCTTAGTTTATATTTTGATTAGATATCAAACCAATAGTGTCAAACATTGTGTTCCCTTATAAGCTTGGTGTGGTATGAAAAAAACCATATTACATTTGATAATATTTGGTTGTGTAGCTTATGCACATGTTTTAGAGAAAATGAGAAAGCAAATTAGATGACAACAATAAAAAATGTAGGTTTTAATCTTGTACATAAATTACCTGCAAACGAATTCTTTAAAAAAACATAAAAAAATATACAATGGCTAGAACATAAAAAATATATACATATATTTTCTCCTAGAACCAAAAACCGAGAAAACTAGGTTTATTTTTTATTATATTCATTTCAATGTTATAATACATTATATACATGTCAAAGCATTCATGAACACCAATCCATTAAACCTAGATTAGAACATAACTATAGCTCCTTTGACCATATCTACAAAATACTATGGGCAAAGTCATCATGGCAAAAAAACCATGCCCAAAACCATGGGTAGGTTCGCACAGTATCCTTGGGTCATCCAAACAATTATTGGGTCCACATAAAAAATAATTTCGAGGGCGCTACCGTGAACCTCGTGTAGGGGGGATGCTGCCCCCCATATGACCCCCATGCTACACATGGCATAATTGAACAACTCCTGGGGCTAGTTGTGAAAATAATATAACACATACCCCAAAAAATGCATATTTGTTGGTTGTAGTGAAGAATCCAAAGCTTAGAAATTGTACAATGTTGTCACTATAAAATAAATTATTTTAAGAGATGTTAAATTAATTGAAGATAAAGAATGAATTTTTCAAGTTAATAGAATAAATACCAATCAAGTTTCTCCACATGTATTCGAACCAAGTGAAGAAATGATACTAGTACAACCAAGACAAGGACTACCTTGGCTACACGTTCTAGTTGAAGGGGAAAACTAAAGAAGAAAAAATGCATACAATCCCGCCTAATGTAGTGAATATTATCCCACCATTCCACATGAAAAAATAATTTTGAGAGAAATTTATGAATAGATAGATAATGAACAAATATATTTTGCCTTGTTGTCTTTTTAGTTAATACATTTTAAAGAAGCAGTAAAAAATAAGGAATGGGTCAAAGCTATGAATGACGAAATTGTATCAATAGAGGAGAAAGACATGTGAAGTCCTGTAGATCCACTAGTAGGAGAAACATGTTTTAGAGTCAAATGGGCCTATAAGAATGAGTTTAATTAAAATGACAAACTGAGAAGCATAACGCTAGATTGGTAGCAAGAGTCTTTACACAACAACCTAGACTAGATTATGAAGACACCTTTGCCGTGGTAGAAAGTTTGGATACTTCTAAAATAGTATTAGCAATAACAACAAAATATTGTTGGAAAATTTACCAAATGGATGTCAAATCAACATTTTAAAATAGGATATTGAAGGAAGCAGTTTGCATAGATTGACCTTTAGGATATGAAGTCAAGGGTCAAGAGATGAAATTTTACAAGTTAAAAAATGCTTTTTATAGTTTAAAGCGAACCCCCAAAGCTTGGTACAATAGAACTGATTCTCATGTGTGAACAAAGGATTCAAACATAACATTAACAAACGTACTATTTATATGAAAACAAACATGCAAGGCAATATTTTAATTGTTTACATTTATGTTGATGATATGATTTACATAGGAGATTTGTAGCTTGGCAATTTTCAAACAAATATGGACAAGGAATATGAGATCACCAATATTTGATCACATGAAATATTTCTTGGAATAGAAGTTGAACAATATGAAAAGGGAATTTTCAATTGTCGAAAAAGATATGCAACAAACATTTTGACAAGATTAGGTACGAGTGAATGCAAACCAACAAATGCGCCAATTTTCCTAGAAACCAATCTAGGAAAAGATGATAATAGTCCAACAATCAATTCCACTTCGTACAAGAAACTAGTACGAAACCTAATGTATCACATAGAAAGAAGAGCTGACATAATGTATTCAGTCAACCTAATGTCTAGGTTTATGGAGCCATTAAAAGAAACCTATTAAAAAGTAGGGAAAATCATTTTAAGGTATATTACAGGGACAATATTATATGTAGTTTTCTACACTTATTCCAAAGACAATGATCATGTCGATTACACAAATAGTGATAAGCAAGAAGTATTAGGAAGTATTCATGGCGTAAAGAGTGCCTAGGGATATGTATTTCACCTTGGTATAGGAATGATTTCATGGGAATCCAAGAAGTAACATATTGTCTATATTTTATTAGTAAAAGAAAACTATGTAGTATCAATAGGAATAGCATGCCAAGAAGTTTGGTTAAGAATATTGATAAGCAATCTTGAACCTAAAGAGAAGGAGCCAACTCTTATTTCCTATGATAATAATTCACCTATTTCACTTTCTAGAAATCTTGTGTTTCTTTACAAGAGTAAATACATTGGCACCCACTTTCACTTCATATGAGAGATAGTAAAGAATGTTGAAGTAAATCTTCAGTTTTGGAATTCCAAAAATCAGTTAGCATACATCTTTACAAAGAAAATGGCAAAGAGAAAGTTTTGAATTTCAAAGACAATAGTTATGAATTCTATGAAATCAAATAAAGGGAAGTGTTTGAAAGTCATATTGTATATATCTTTCCATTGTTAAATAGTTTACTTAGTCAATAGTTTTGGTTGTTTAGTGTATTCAATGGGCAAGTAGTAATTTTAGTAATGAGTTAGGCCATATCAAACCAGACCTTGGATTGAGTAGTCGTAGTCTTGTATGTTCTTATGTAATCACTTTTTAGTGTAGTGTAACAAATTGGCATCTTAATGTGAGAAGAATTCTCAAGCTTCATTGATTTTTCAATCTAAGTAACCATATGCGTTTTACTATGTTTTTCCATGGCTCCACTTAAATTCCTACAATTCACAGAAAGACGCTCAATGGAAAAGCAAAAAACTGCCAAGGTTGCAACTAAGGGAAATCAAAATGTTCTTAAAAAAACCGAGTAAATTAACAAATCAATTAATATTTAATTAATCTTTGTTGAGAAAAGGAGAGAGTAGAATCCCTTATATCCTCAAATTTGCAAAGTTTGTTGTAAGGTTTTTACTGGGAATATTGCATCGTGGAGGAATAGTTTCCCCTGTCATTTTATAAATGACTTCTGGCATAGATAATGACTGAGTTGAATCTCTCTGGGCATGTTCTTCCATCCAAAGTACATAGAGAACTCACTTTGTTGTTGTCATTGCGTTTTTGTCCATGTTTTACTTATAGGTTGGAAGGTTAATATGCAGCATGCTACAAGAATGCAATGCGTAATAAATGCGGCACCATCCCTAACTGCTAGAGATGTGGGCTTCTGAATCCGTTACAGAAGCGTTAGTGAAGAGCCTGACTGCAAAGGCATTATCTAAATTATGGTCAGGTGAACAGAGCGTTAGCCAGGAGCCTGACAATAACGTAGATGATTTGCCAACTAGTACTTATCGTTGAATAACGTCCACAGTTTCATTTTGATAAACACATCCTTTTTATTCTACTAATATGGTGTAGCGGCTTTGATCCATAACAAAAAGGGATCCTATGCCAGCAGTGAAAGGGGAGTGTCTGCCTTCGTTACCCCGTCCAACAAAGAGGTAAGCATTTGGATTGTAACGGTTGCACTGGGATGGGAGCTAATCGAGCGGATTACATTTTGATTCAATAGCCTTAAAATATTCATTTCCTAGTCATGCACGATAAAATAGTGCGACCATAATTCTCAAGTAAAAAATGTACGTCATTGAAAACTATAAAATATTTATTTCATCGATTTGTCTAGTAAGATAGTTTTTCACCAAAATTTTTACAATACCATTTCAATTAATATTGTAATTTTTTTGTTTTAAATATATGTTCAGATACATAAATAGTTTCATAGTTTCAGTACTCTGATTTTTTTTTTTACAGATTAAACAACTTGAAATCAAATTTTATAAATTTTCAATTAAAATCAGCCCTACTTTTAAAAACTTTGTAAAATTTCAATTAAAAACAACCATACTTGTGAATTAGACTACCAACGTTGGTCCGGCTCGTGACACTAGTCGTGGGAATAATTGGGCGTTTAAATTAATTTTTGGGCGATCTAATCAGCTATTAGCGGGGTGAATAATTGGGCGTTAAATTGATTTTTGGGTGATCTAATCAACTATTAGCGGGATGACCTTCGACTCACCGGGAAGACATCGTAATGAAATGAATACAAACAATTCTTATAACCATTCTGTGATTCTAAATGAAATGAACCCATACAATTCTCGTCCTCATTGTGTGAATCGAAATGATTACTCAAGATTAAATCAGCGAGTTAAATAGACATTAGGCCAGACATTATCCATTCCATTAGTTTTATTCATTTTTCAAGCTGTTTACTAGATTTTTCTTAGATTTTCTCACTGGTTTAATTTTTTAAATAAAAGACCTAAATCTCGAATAGTATTTTCTATTCGAAAACATATTCCTATCTGCGAATAAATCGAACCTCAGTTCATACATCTTTTTCATTGGTATCTCTATGCCCTACCAAATAATAGTGTACGTTGGAAATAGTTGTCCCACAATTGATGTGGGGCCCTACAAAAGCGATATTTCTGTAACCTTTGTCCATCGGCATCGTTACCATGTCTCTGTCCATCGCTTCAACTTTTATATTCTCTATACCACATTTCATCCGCAAAATAATCGACCGATCGCTTGGTATGCCTTTCAGCTAGCAGAGTATGGTGGCCAGGTGAAAAAAACAGCTAGATGCACACAATCACAGAAACTTAATTATAAAATTATGCACAAATGGTGTATGTTGCAAAAACACACCCACACACAGGTTACAATTCAGGTCACTCTATTAAAATAGAGTTTATGAGATCCAAACTTATTCCTAATTTAGAGAGAGGTGTTGAGAGAAAATTTCTCAACCATCACAAACCAACTTTTAAATATGGAATGTAAGCATTAATTCCAACATCCCCCCTTATGATTACATTACATCAAAAATAAAACAAAATGACAAAATAACAAGCTTGTCAGTGGTTGCTCCATCAAGTTGCCTCGAACCCTCGGAAAGGTGAGTTGCCAAGGTTGGATTCCCGAGTTTCTTTCTCAATCTCCGAATCAAGGATCTTCCGAAGTCAATTACTGGACAGCATCCCAATCTGTCGCATAACCTCATTAGGAACCCTCTTCCACGTCTACCACTAATGAGGGATCCTTCCCTAGATCCGCAACTGCCATACTATCTGGACAACCATCCATATTGAGCCATACTGCTACTTGATCTCTAAGTACTGGCATCAGACACATAATTGACTGCTAGTTATTTCTAAAAGAGTTTAATAGGTGAACACCTCAACAATGAAACATCCCGCTATATAAAACCCAAAAAATCTGTTGGCATTATATGTCGATCTGCATTTAATTTCTAACTATGACCAAGCTCAGACCTCCATACTATACATGTTCCAGAGAAAAGCACCACCACTTGGAG
This sequence comes from Pinus taeda, assembly GCA_000404065.3. NCBI lineage: Eukaryota > Viridiplantae > Streptophyta > Pinopsida > Pinales > Pinaceae > Pinus > Pinus taeda. Next base: position 7,226 of record APFE030062064.1, on the reverse strand, counting down.
ATCCATACTTGTTATTGGATCGCCGAGAGGTAAGACCATGTATCTCACCACAGACGCGTCACCATCACCAGCATCTGAATTGACAGAATTTTGATGATCCCTTCTCCACATGAATCACTCTTCTGTACGTAGATGACGATGGTAGGCACCCGGTGGATGGATTTCGCCCCGGCTAGCTTGTGATGCAAAGCCTGACAACACTCTCACCAATTTTTGTTAATCTGATGGCAGGGCGAGGGTCCCACTTCGATGTGACAGGGTCTCGTCTCCCATTTCAGACAACAAGAAACAACGCACTTTGCACATGCAGAAACCTGTTGCTGCATTAAACCTTAGCCATCTCACCTTTTGTCGGTAAATAAGCACCGCGGTCAGAAGACGTGTGTTATGAGCTCCAATCCCGAGCCTGTTATCTTCACGCAGCCTGCCTGATACTAATATTCATGATCCTCTTGCCTTTCTCTTTCGATCAGATTCCAAACATGGATTCCCTGTGAAACATGACCGGGTGACCGATCCCCGTCGGGTAAAAAGCAGTCCACCACATCAACGAATCGCGCAGATATATCTTGAGCAATGGTCACTTCCACCACTTTCACACCATCCTTCAGCTCACCAATCGCTCAACATGATAGATCGTCTATAGGGACACGTCCTGGTCAAATCGGTAATAGGAAACCGAAATTTCTCAGGGATTGCAAAATTTCTTATCTCTTCCGCTCTGCAGACTCCTAGCGCAGACACAAACGTTTATTTTCCCAAATCATGGTAGTACTCTGGTCAGCAGAACTATTTCACCGCTCGGACATCAATGGATCGATATGATAAAAACAGCTTGATCGTCCACACCATCATCACCAGGACCATACGAATTCTCGAATATAATATCTCTTGCTCAGTTAGCATATTCGTGGCACTCCCAGCAATCAGAGGAATCAATGCTTACATTCCATATTTAAGAAGTTGGTTTGTGATGGTTGAGAAATTCTCTCAACCACTCTATCTAAATCAGGAATAAGTTGGATCCGGACCTTGTATTGATGACGATGTTGTGGCGCTACTATTTGAAGACCTCTGCACCAAAAGCCCACATGAATACGGCCCGCTCGGAATAGCTTCTATAGGACCGGGGGTGCAGATTCTGATGAGTCAAAAAACAGGACGCCTGGTATTCAAGCGGCAACATTCACAATCACTCTTTACACTCCAACAGGGTGAACGCATCCTCCTCCTCATGGCAGTGACAAAGGGATTCACTTCCACGGTGGGCTTCTTAACTAGTTAACATTCAGATGCCCCTCCTCACAATACAGGTTCAGATCTTAGCAGCTCTGATACCATGATAAAAACAGCTAGATGCACACAATCACAGAAACTTAATTATAAATTATGCACAAATGGTGTATGTGCAAAAACACACCCACACACAGGTTACATTCAGATCACTCTATTAAATAGAGTTTATGAGATCCAACTTATTCCTAATTTAGAGAGAGTGGTTGAGAGAATTTCTCAACCATCACAAACCAACTTCTTAAATATGGAATGTAAGCATTAATTCCAACACCAGGAATTTGGCATCCGTTGATTTTTTCTTATGCTGCAGTTGATGTAGCAATGCGGCTGGAAATTTCTTTCCTGCAGTGATTTGAAATGTAGATTGAAGTGGCCATCGCCTCAGCACCTGCTCCATCGGTTCCACGACAGCACCTCCTCAACTTGAAGGGTTAGCCGCCACAGCCACAACTCGTCGTCGAAATCTGAAGGGACAACTAACAGAATGAAAATGAAATAGAAGACAATGCTCATTTTTTTCTCCACTTCATTTTCCAGGGCACTTTGGGATGGGGTTATGGAATACTACAACATTTCTCCACTACATCATTATGAGTCATTGACTTCTTGCCATCGCTCTTGGTTCAAAAGCCATATAAGTTACAGATTTCTTTTTCTATATATCACCAATGCATTTATTTTTGAAAAAAAAAGAGAATTGGTCCGAGAAGATGTCATTAAGAAAGTCGCATATTTTAACGAAATTGAATCATCAAAGAAGAGGAACAGGTATAGGAAAGGCAAACAAGATATATGGCAAGTATTTTTAGTGGGGTTTTTTAATGGTGCATGTTTTGGGAGAAAATGTGGGTATGGCTATTTCATAGTCATTGAACTAGACATTTTTCTACTTTTGTTGGGAAGGTGGACAGGGTACAAAGAGTAAATCATAGATCATGGATGTGTGTGGAGTCCTAGTATCGGCAAAATGGCTTGGTAAGGAGCACATTCAGATATATGGAGACGCCAAGGGCATCATAGTCCGGGTGAAGGGATTCAATCCACCCATATCAAATAATTAGATGAAGCCCATAGGAACGCTAGTAAGCACCTTCCATCATATCAATTTTGACCATATATATAATGAGAAAAACAAGGCAACATATTTTCTTTCCAAGAGAGTAATGACTAAGGATCCATGTATGATCGCAAACGTTAAAAATTTTAGCATATCTAACACACTTTAGTGTTATTGTTCTCGTTTGAAAGTTTACTTTAATCATAACACTAAAGTGTGCTAGATCTAGAAATGCAACCCTTTATTTATATTACTTGCAAAAGAAAATAACACATGCCCATACAAGAAGATTGGAAGCCCTGCAAATGGCATGCACGATTGCTTAAGACATGAAAACAAAGACATTGAAGCCCACTTGTGAATCATGGATGGATCCACCAACAAATTCTTTGTGGGGTTTTCCTCTCGGAATCAGACTAGAACTAGCCTCACCTAGTTCTTAATAAGACAAAATATATAGATAAGTCAAGATGATCCCACTCTCTGGCCCCTCACCCCTTTTATAGGCTTGATGGGCTCTCTATAAACCTTGCTTTATTGTTTTCCTTCGAAAAATGAGGGCGAACACCATGGTAAAAATCATGGGCACATTCCGTCCACTTTGACCATATCATGGGCAGATTCCATCCATTTTGACCATATCAAGATAAGGAAATATTACAATCCAGGTAAGTTCTACTTTTCTTCTTTTGAACAAAGAGTTGTGATTAATGTTGACAACATTAATTACTCATAGTATATTTTGTATTTTGTAGGACTGTGCCATAATTTTGGGGAAAATGTAATGTAAATACTGAGTAGTAGTAAGAAGGTATTAGAAAGGAGAAACTTTGGCATATTATTCTTTTTTGAGGGCATATACAACACTAAGTTGAATAGCAGTAACAAAACTAGACATTATGAACTCAATGATTTAAGAAATATATTACATATGAGATCTTTTCCAGATACAAATGAAGTATGAGTATACTTGCAAATATACTATATTTTTTATGAATATATAGAAGAAACATTTTTTTCCACTAAAAAAAAAACTAACAGACTGAAAATGAACAGTATAGAAGGATGGATATATAGACGAAGTCACAATGCAACTGTAGTTGTTTGTTGTTCAACTGTAGCTACATATTGTGCAGGTGGGCTTTGTTAAAATAACTAATTACTCTCGCTTTAAGAGTTGGCTAAAATTAGAGAGTCTGTTCACTGAGTCAAGTTGAGTCAAGTCGAGTGAATTCATTGTCAAATTTAGTGTGTGGTTGCATGTCAAGTTATTTTAGGTGAGTCGCTAGTTGGAAAAGGTTCAAATACCCCTCATTGGGTTCATTGTAATCAATTAAGTTTTGTTTGATCAATAGAAGAGCTGAAACTCATGTGTTTTGTGTGTTAAATTTATGTTTTACCTCCTCTTCTTTTTCAATAAAATGGTATCAGAGCATAGGTCATGGGTTCAATGTACACCGACTTGCGTTGGGGGGTGTCACGCCCCCAGGCTAGCAGTAGTCTTTCAACCGCTCTTGGCAAGGTGTGGCACCACCGAACACTTTCTTTTCACCAATACTTATGTTCATGGACTACGCCTAACCATATGTCCTACTTAGTTTGTGTTTCTCAACCAAGTAATTATTATGTTTCCTTTATACCAATGAACACACATACACATTTATTATCATCAGCAATTATACAAGAGAACACAATTGCATAGCATAAAAGGAGGGGCAACTCCCTGAACAATGAGTCTGCCCGAATACAATATATTATACAATCTTTTAATGTTACGAAGCTTTACAAGTATACTTGGGAAACACCAAGCTTCATACTTAGCCAAACTTACAACTTTCCACACCTCCGTGTGATAACCAAAGTTCCTTGCCTACGCTGGGTGGGCGTGCCCTCACATGATCTGCCCACCGCACTCCTGAACTGAACCTTGTTTCTTCATGCACGACGGGCGACTCACCTGAGTCACTGATTCACCAAACAACCGGTGCCTTCACCCACGAGTTACCCGTGTTCACCAACCGAACGTCGGGCGCTCTTCAACCAAGTTACACCCATGTTGTTTACTTCTGCTCGGTGGGTGCCCTCACCCGAGGCTTACCTGCGCTCCTCCAAATGATGGGCGACCTCGCCCACGCCTTCACCCGATACCACCAAGTCTTGTGCTCACCGTCTAATGCTGCCCGTAGGGCGGGCGCATAAGACTGTGCCTTGCTGCGGCCTCTTACACCTCGCACTACTCCTTACGAAGATCGAATGATGTTTTCGAATGATGGATGCTTTTTGCTCCAAAACTCTGCTATATATATATGGTGCATTGGGCAAGTCACGCTTCCCAAGCTAACTTGCCAATGCCCTACACACCATCGCAAAACACCCTTCAATATAGGCCAGCCTTCATTCATGTCGCACTAATGTGTAGATCAACCCGTGGGTATGTTTAAATGCCTCCCCACGCCATATAAATTATCGCTCACCCTTCGTTCGTGCACATTATCACATATGTCCATCGCACCTTGGTCGTGAGCTTGCACTTCGTTCATTCAAGTCGCTCGTTTGCCAACAAGTTGTTGCACATCGTGCTAGTGGGTGTGCCAAGGACCGTAGGTCCTTACATCCTCCTCCACCTGAAATCGTTGTCGTCCTCGACAACATCCCATCCTGGTAGCCATCCACCAAGATCATCATTAATAATTGTCTCATCCTTGGTCCATGATATCAACTCCTCCACATACTATAAACATCCCTGCAACATATGTAGAACTTCCATCTCCATCATGTGTCATTCCATCCTGTGAACTATCATCCTTCCTTCTTGATGCCAACATCTCTATGGTACATTGCTAACCCTCATGACTTGAACTGGTCAGGTGATCAGTCCAACTGTCATGCTCAAATCATAAGAATGTACATCTTTATGACTTCACCAGTCTATCTTGGATTCTGCCACATCCTGTACTTACCAAGAAAATCACCCCATGCTTAGGTCCATGGAAACTCCATCCCATTTGCAACATGTCATGATGCTTGATGCCAAGCCATCCCTGCACCATCTATCATACTTGCTCAGCTTGTTTTAAGGACTCACTGCCATGAGCAACTAACAATGAGCCCCATCTTCTATGTCATCTAAGAAGATGAGGAGGGAGTAGAGCCTGAAGGCTCACCCTCACTAATAATCTCAATCCATCTGTCAGGATTCTCTATCTCCATTCTCTGTAGATAAGTGACCCGATCCTCCTCTCATACATTTGGCCTCACATATGCCTCCTTGTCATCGTCATCATCCTCAACCACTTCTAGCCTTCTTGAAAAATAGAAGATACTATCAGATAGTGTCCTGATGACCAATGATTGCTCGGTAAGCTTTGTCTCAACCGTAGACAACCGCTTACTCATGTCTTCAATTCGCTTCTCATCCTCCATTTGCATCACTGCCAACGTAAAATCAGGCTTTGTCACTCCAATTGTTGGAACACCAATGGGTACATCTTCCCTTCCATCGTAAATGTACAACCTCTTCAAATGTGGGACAATCATAGCATCAAATTGCTTTATGAATTCCATCCCTAGCACAACTTCATAGTCATCAATTCGCACTATAGTGAAGTCGACTTTCCCGGTCCACTCACCTAGTGTTGTGTCCACTCTTTCAGCTACACCAAGAACACAATCAGGAGGAGAATTCACTGTTTTCATTTGTTCCTTCACCAATACAAACTTCAGCCCAATCCTTCTCGCAGTATCTTCACTCATGAAGTTGTGAGTAGCCCCACTATCCACCATATTGAGTATATCAACGCCCCCAATCTTCATCCGAACATACTCCAAACTGTTCCTCTCAAGATCCCTCCGAGAGATCACCTCTGTAGCAGTAGCAACACCAAGTATCTGCATCATCCCCACAAAACCTTCTACATTCTTCATATTAGACTGTGAAATAGCAGCCACTTTTGGTCTAGAAGGACAACTCTTCGCCGTATGTGGTTCAACACATATCCAACACTTCAAGGCTTTCTTCGTCTTCGACTTATCATCTGATTTCGAAGCATCATCCTTCTTCTTCTCTTTTGGCTTATCAGACTTCTTCTTCCTATCATCAAAAGTCTCATCATAATGCTCCACCAACCAATCCACAGCAGCAAAAGCTTCCTCAAGTGTTTTAATCTTCTGCCTCTTCACTTCATTGTGTGCCCAAGGGTTCAATCCAATAATGAAGTTGAACACCCTATCCCTCTTCGCCATGTCAAGAAGTTCCAGAACTGCACTTGCAAACTCCAGCTGCTATGTTTATAGGTTCCTTGTCTGCTTTATCAACTTAATCTTCATCCTTGCTTCCCACGTTTCATCTTGAGGATTGAAATGGGTCTGCAAAGCTTTCTTCATCTTATCCCATGAAGTTATGTCACTAGCACTGCCATTGGAAATTTGATCCATTCTCCTTCGCCACCACATCTTAGCATCCTTTTTCAAGAACTGAGTAGCTACCTTCACCTTTGTCTCATCATCGGATAGACCCAAGAATTCCAAGTATTGCTCCATATCCCAGAGAAAGTTTCCAAGAGTCTTCACACTCCTTGTACCATCATAAGATTCCGGTTCCTTGACTTTCACATGAGGCACTCCACCACCTGAGTTATGCCTCATGGCCCTCTTCAACACTGCGATCTCATCTCTGGCTTCATCAAGAGATTTCTGTAAGTCCTCGATCTCTGCCAAGCCTCGATCTCTTGCCTCTTCAATCTCCTCGATCTTCACTTCAAGCTGTGTACACATAAGATCAGTGTACTCATGTTGAGTCCGGAGTTCATCAAGCTCTTCCTTCCTCTTCGAATTGGCCTCTTGATCCTTCATGACCAAGTCCATCTTCTTAGTC
>APFE030062060.1:8943-46662 GCA_000404065.3 Pinus taeda | reverse complement strand
GGCACTCATGTAGCTAAAGTTTCCCATTTTCAAGTGTATTCGTCCACATCTCCTTTTTGTTGCAATCTAGTGAGTGTTGAGAAGAACTCTTCTTCCTTGACACCTTGGAAGCTTTTAAAGAACGCATTTTTGAATTTCCTCCAACTGATAGCAAGTGTCATCTTTTTTGGTGGTTTGGTTGTAGGTGTAAGGGATAATCGTTCAAATCCTGGAACGATCACCTCAAGTGCAGGTGGAAGTTCTTCTATTTCCCTTGGAATTTCAGTCATCCACCTCCAAACTTAGATATTCTACTAAAACAACGAAATTGCTAATATTACCGGAAAATAGCAGAACTTCACTTACCCGGAACCAAAAGGAATTAATACCTCGTTGAAAAACTTCTCAGGTCCGCCTTTTCCACAATCCTCTACCTCTCTCATGGAACCGAAAGAAAACAAAGCTCCAGCTTATAATTTCTCGGGTCCGAAACCTGGGTCCTGGATTAACCCGCGTATACTTTTACCACGCGACCACCATTGGATCACGGCCTCCACAACGGACAGTTATGATCATCTGGACTTCAGCGGAATTAAGCCACAATTGAATTGCTCATCGGGTCCGAAAATTTTATTAACCACTGTTCACTTTTCCACGCAATATCCGTTAGATCTTGCTCCTCTAAACGGACGGCCCAAATCAACTGCACTATTAACCCAGATTGATAAAATATCACGTCCAGTTTTGGGTTAAACCTCAATACTGATTTGCACGCGACTACCGTAGATCTAATGGTTTTGTCGATCAGACGGTTCTAGGCTTCTTCGGTTTTCCTCACAAGTTTATCAGAAATTTTCCTCTTGCTGCTATGATTTTAGCGCTTCCGCTAGGGTTAGCTCTTCACTAATAAATTCAGAGTTTAGTTAATTAAAGTTCTAGGGGTCGAAACACATTCAACTTAACTTAATACGCAGTGAATGAGGAATTTATACACGAGAACACTAGATCATACAGAACTCTAAGTTTCTAGGCCAAATTGGAATTTAACAATACACAGAGATATTTCAAAGGAATTCAACCTCCGGGATTTAACCTTTCATGCATAAAATACACAGAGATACAAAGATATTTCAATTCTTTTACAGTTTAATTCTTCATAACCAATATCTAGCCAAATCCTCTTACAATCGTTCAAAACTTACATAAATACTTTACATCTAACAATCTGATCCTCAATCAATGGATCGAATCTATCTAATCCTAGATAAATACCTAAACTGCTTGATATTCTCCTCGAGAATCTCAACTAACTTTGAAATACTTGGATTAATTACAAAATCATTCAAATACCTAAATTCTAGCTCAATTCCTATCTAGAAAACTTGTAAATTGACAGCTAAAGGATCCCACTCTTTTGCTTGTAAACTTTTTTTTTGGATTTTTGGAATAAAATAAAGCCTTTTGTCTTTAAGCCTCATGCTCCTGCATCATTTTTCCACCACATATACCAATTATATGCTTCTCCTCCCATTTGCATGGATGAATGCTTGGTCTTTTCATCATCATTGTCAATACCGTATATCTCGAAATACTCTTCTTTATTGAACCATGCAACGCTTCACTTCTCGTTACCGTCAAATTTGGAGAGTTCAAGTTTTTCTCTTTGATGATATGTTGCAACTGTTGGACTAAAGAGAGGGTATTGATTCGCAAGCTGCATATTTGAGAATTGATTCCAAAGTTGAATATTTTGAAAATTTGTGTTACTATTTTGTTGGTGGGTTATGGATGATGCTTTTGGAGACTCGGGTTTCTCATGTGATTCTGACGAGTTTGACGAATATGGAGAATTGAGATATTGAGTAGCTTCATTATTCTAGGGTATTTGATTGGGTGTAATCTTCAACTTGTCACAAATACAGGTCAACATCTTCATTGGTTGACTATGATTTAGATTCACTGTATTTGAAAGGATTGCATTATCCTTTTTAAATTCGTTATGGTTTTGCTCGAGCTGACTCCCTATTCTCTTTAACGTATCTTGGAGCGCCTCAATTTGTTTGTCATGTCTAGTCACCTTAGTCTCAAGATCTGTCAATCTTTTATTGAAATCGGCCATCGACATTGATGAAGTCATTGATCAGGGATGTGGTGGAGTATACTTATCCAGTTTAACTTTTCTTAACTTGACCCTAATTTCTTTTTTCTAAATAATTATATTACAATTGTTTTTTTAAAATTAAATTCAATATATATTATGGTTATAATATACCAACTGTTTGTAATATATAGTTATAGTTATATAGTTATTATAGATAACTATATTATAACAATTAATTATCTAATAACTTTAATACGTATACTTATACCAAAAATCAAAATCGAACCGATGCATTTTACCCCGTGGCTTTATGATTTCGGTTTGGATGAAGCGACAACGAATGATGACACGATATGTTTACGAATGTGAAGTCGAGTCAGAACAATGGTTGTCAGGGGAAATGCGACAGTAGGAAACTAGACGGTTTGTGATGGCACACAGTGGCGAAACAATAAGTTGTGAAGCAAGCGGTGTGGGCACAAAGAATGCAGTTGCGGTTTTTGGACAGGGATGTATTTCAGAGCAAACAGAGCGAGCGGGGAACACAGAAGAATGGGAACGGATTACAGCCAAGCCTGGAACAATGGCGTGGAGGGCGGAGAAGGGACGGCATGACAGGGATGAGGAGGCAGAAGGGTGAGACAGGGAAGCCGATGGTGAGGACGACAAGTGATGGAGTCGTAGCAGCCTGCACATTTTGGCCCGAGGATTGGAACCCGCTTTGATACTAAATGGAGCATTTAAGTCTAAGAATACATATAATATTAATATATTATATATATATACACAATATATATAGATTGAAGGATGATTACAATTGTGGGAGGCCCTGGCTTAAATACAGCCTTGTGTGCCTCTTGGTGAATGGGCATGATCTTTGATCATGCCCTTTGCCTATTTAATCAATAATTTGATTAATTTTTATATAACAAAAGATCCGGCAAATCCATCTATCTAGCAAGAGAATTCGGAATTCATAAAGAATGCCCATTCTCCAATGTTTGTTTTCTTGTACGAAAAAACTATTTGAACCAGATTTGGAGGACACAGCTTATGAAACACAGATACCATCCTTGTAGTTGCAACCTGGCTGAAACTGGTATCAAAATCTAATAATGATAAGATTCAAGTATAACAACGCAATAGTAAAACAATAGCATTATGTTCTATATTGCATGGATAAGAATCATCACTTGACTGATTGATGGTGGTGAATATCATTTGAAGTTGCTTCAGGAGTTCCCTGAAAAGTAGATTTTGAAGAAACTTTATGTCATCAAATTTGACACCAATCTGAATGTCTCCAATGCAGATAGAAATTGTATATATATCTAGACAATGAAACTTATTTGATGATATTGTTGTAGAAAAGCATAGTAACAGGCCAGAAAGTAGCTCTAGAATATGAGTCCTTGGGACCTGGGTTTCACATACAAGTGTAATAAAGGGACAGATCCATTCAATGGCCTATGCCAGAGAGAGCTCCATTCAAGTTGTTATTTAAGGGTACCCATGACAACCATGATACACAGCCACCACCATCATTTTCTATCATTCTTCCTTGAACAGGAGGAGAAGATTCAGCCTGCCAAACTTTGATTGTCCCTGGGATCAAAAGCTGAGAATCAAGAATAGCCTGTAAAAATAAGCGCCCATGAAGAGGAAAAAAGGCCTTCACTTTTCCCTGCATTTTCAGTGTGGCTGCAAATCCAGAAAGATTTGGATCACAAGCAAGGTGATGGTATAGAGCATGAGTATCTTGTAAGCAAACGTCTCAAATTAGCTCATGCTTAATAGCTTCGATGCTTATTGAAATTGACTATCATCACAATATCCCATACTTATACGTGAAGAATTATGCATCCACTTTACAAGCCTCCACGCTACCTGTACATGCACACACCAGTCTTTTTTCTGCTGTGGGAACCTTGAGACCAATCCATCTAAATGAGTTACCACAGTCTGCAAGTGGCACATATTAACTAAGCAATTCAGAGCCCCTGAATCTGCAGAGATTGTTCAGATCATGTTAAAACCTCTGTAGACTGACAATGAACCAATCCCACCTTTAGATCAACAACCCACTGACCATGATTGTCCAGTAGGGTAAAGGGTGCTTGAATGCAGAGTTCACTTTGTCCAGCTCCTCCATTATCACTGCCACTAAGAAGTATATGCTTCCTAGTACTATGACCAGTAGCTTTATTATTCTCTGATGCAAGGGCATGTAGAATTTTCTCTGTCACACTTTGTCATGCTGGAAGATTAGGATTTGACTCAAGACTAGCCAACGTGCTAGTATTTTGCAGAACATTTTCAGACTCTGTATTTTCAAACTGAATAGAAGGTAGTAGTCCATCGGAACCAGATACCTTATTCTTGTCATCAACACCACAAACAACCTATGACTCATCATAAATACTATTAGCACCCTCTGACTTGTCATTAATAGCATGTTCATCACCCCGCTCATCTATTTCTTCATCTGATAAAATATTATATGGTTCCATATCACGACGGGCACCCATTACAACATGTAGATCTTCCTCTAATAGCTTCATACTAGACCCTGAAATACTCTTAGTGGAAATGTCAGCATCACTATCTGATGTCTTTATACTTGCTTCCACTAAGATTGAGCTATACAGTGAGAAACCACTGCAAGAGGTGTCTGGAGAGCCCTTGCAGACACTACTGCCTTTACCTTCCTTTATACCAAGCATATCTGAAATTTGAATGATGTTATTATCAAAACGGGTGTCCCCTTCCTTCAGACGACCATTCTGTTGTTTTCTTTCAGCACCATTACCACTTGGTATGGTATTGTCTTTAGGATTTTTATTCTGTTTTGGAGGATATAGCCATGACCAACTTTCCTAGTGTGCCTTTATCCTTGCTTCAGCTTCTTATGTTTTTTGTTATTGTTTTAGACTCACCATCAGTATCACTCAATTTGTTTATCTTGCAGCTAGCCCATAAATCATTCCATTTCCTTTTACCTACATTTTGCTGTGTGCTCTTATCATCAGGTTCAAGAGAGTGATCCTCTTCATTTTCCTTAGTTAATGCACCCTTTCTGTCCAACTTCTCTAATTCTATAAGAGCCATTCTATTTCAATATTGCAACTTTTTTATAGTTTCTGCTTGTTGTTCTTCCAGGCTCCAGCTTCCTCTCAGACTCTGCATATTTTTTGCCAAAAAATGCTTCCATGTGTCCCATCTCTGAACACCCTCCAGGCTGGTAGGAGAGCCAGCTCTGATACCACTGTAGTGAGCCACAGTAATTCTGTCCTAGGGTTTCTTGGAACTTTAAAAATTCTTCCACAAATATAACAGTTTAATTTAATACAATTGAAGCATCCTTCAATGAACAGTACTAGTATTTTTCAATAACGCAATAAACTTAGCAGAGCATTGTTATCACCCAACAAATTCAACCCTTCAAATCAATGATGCAATGAATCCAACAGTACAGTGTATTACTAAACAGATCCAACAAATGTATAGTCCAAGTCAATACAATGTGTAAGTCCACACAATAGTATGTTCCACGTTTAGTAGTGATAGACCAGAGACCAACTTGATAGAACAAAATACCCTGGAAAACCCCTCTGTGAGTTCAGACTAGACAGTTGCCTCAGACTCGCAACTGGATTTCCGCCTTCGTATGACCTACTATTGTATCTTCACACTAATTTTGGGTCTACTACAAATCTTCAGCCTTCCTCTCACTACAAGATCCGAACTTCAAGAGTCTTTGGCCTACAAAAGGACATTTCGCATCTCTCACAAGACTGTACAGGAAGTCGTTTCTTCACAGAATACAAATTTGTTCTGCCCAGAATGTCACAACGTCAGCTTCGGGAGGTCTTCTCCTGGCCTTAGAACTTGGACTACCTGGCCACAGACCCTAATTCGCTGATTAGAAACTTCGTCTTTCAGCCGCAGAGGACATTGACTGCCCAAAAGATTGATTAGTATGCCATAGAGAATTATTAGAATGCTCCACCCTGTTTCCGTTATGTACTAGAAATTTTCGGAACTGCTTCAGGATGAGAACACGGCCCAAATGCAAGGGTATCTTCGTACCATATCAGTCTTGGACCAGTTCCAGAGAGATATTTGGGTGGTCTCCCACAAACTTCAGTCTGTTAGCACAAAATATCTCAGTTATCTCAGGCAACCTTGCCAACCCACTACAAAAGTCTCAGGTTTGTCTGCCACAAATGACTTCAGTGGTACCTCAGGCTTGGATTTGTGCTATAGGATGCCTCTGCTGCCTCAGAATGAACCGCAATTCTAGCCTACGGTAAATTCTGTCCAGGACAAGTAACTAGCCTTTCTTTTCCACAGAACCCTCCACAAATCGATATTGGTATTCCTTGTGTAGAGAAATTCTTATGCCAGAACAAGATAAGAAAGATAAAAAATGAAAAGAAGTTTATCAACAACGGTGGAATCTTTCACCACTGAAATTGATAGGAGGAAAGGGGTCTTAAAACCCTCAGAGCCTCAATCTCAAAGACAAACAATAATAAATGATCCAATTCAATGATGATCTAAATGAATCCAGCCCTCTTATATTTATAGATTTCCTTGAGGGGATTTTTCTTCTTAATTAGTTGAGTGAGATTCACATCAAACCCCAACTTTGGGTATTTTTGCCCCAGCTACCCCAAACTTGCCCAAACATTGGGTATTTTGGGGGTTTTTCCCATTTATTGAAAACTATATCCTACGGGGATCGATAAGCTACTTCTTCCTTTGTGCCAATTAATCCCTCGAGAACATTACAGTGTTGACAGGGAAAAATGTACCGCCAACAGTATGGGGGTTTCCCCAGTGTGAAGTGCCAATTAGAGCTCACACCGTTTCGGATAGGAGTCCCATCCGGTATGTGGGCCCGGCTACAACCATTTGTGTTTCTCTTGGTTGTCCAATGCAAACGTGTTACAGTGAAAGCATGTGTGAAATCCCAGAAAATGGGGACAAAATCAGCCCACGATTCATAAATTCCATAACATAATACAAGAATATAATAGCAAAATAACAAGGAGTATATCTTAAGAAGGATTCAGTTAGCTAAAACCTTCTAATGTATACACAAATGAGAATGTACTAGAAGTTTACCGCAAATTAGTTCACAATAAGTTAATAGTATAATGTGGAACGAGAAAGCAGAGATTCCAAGCAAACTTATAAGCCATAAGCCACGAATTAGTTCGTCAACATATACCCAATATGTAAGAACACATGCAACCACAATAAAAGTATTGAACAGCCATTACAAATACCATAAAGATGTGTGGAATCGATGCAAAGAGTGAAGAAGTTCTCATTAAGAATGCTGCAAATTCAAGTACATATCCAGCAGGTCCATCAAAATCTAGCAGTGGAATGTAGGTCGCTCATATCATCTCTAACATCAAACCCTAGCCTCACCACAGCACAGCCTCAAAGCTACCAAGAGCACAGTGCTTTCAACTCCCTAAGCACAAACAGCGATCTAAATGTAAGCAGAGCTCAAGTGATAAAAGCCCTTCTAAATGAGGCATGAGGGCGTATTTATACAAATGGAGAGGTGACTTTTCACCTTCCCCGCAAATTTTCGTATTCCTTGTGACCTTTTGTATTCCTCATATTGCCTTTTACATGGTTATGCATTTATTATTTTCATCAACATGACAAAATATATTTACAATAACATAATCCACGAACTAAATCATAGAGGGGAAGACAAATTGCCTCCAAAGTTGATCTGTGATGCAATGAAGGAAGATTGTGATTAGCATAGTCACAGATCACAGTCCTTGATTACAGTCACAGTGGTAGTCGCACTTGGTAGTCACAGTCGAACTTTGTAAATGCAATGTGCAATTTGCGATTTGCAATTTATGGCTTCCAACATGACCTCTCCTACTTCAAGAAAGGCTTTGTGAGTATCTTCAAAATAAACCATTGCGATGATGATTCCAACCCAATTTAAGCAACTAGCTCCACAAGACTTTACCTCTCAACTGCCTAAAAATATACCATTTCCCGAATACAGAAAGTGCTACCTTATATAGCATTACATCAGTGCTATTTTGCTGCATGATTTACACTTGTTCACCAGGAATTTTAAATAAATCAATCGTTGTTGAAGTGTATAGCTTCTCATCTTATGTTTTCATTGGTAGGTGGTCTTTATCTACTTCCAATATGCACAAAGTCATAGATATCAGCGAACCTTTGCAACCACGTATGCCCAATGTTTTAAAAATTTCCTAAACCAATTCGAAATCGGTGGAGCCAATTGAGACGGACCCTTGCCCGAGCCGGCTCGGTACAAAAATCGAGCCAAAGGCCGATCTGTTATCGAACCGGTCGAGTCGGGGTTCAATAATAGATTGCCAGCTCAACCGAGCCTGACATAAATTGGTTGAGTCAGTCAAACCCGATTAGCGGCCTCCAAATTTGGTTTTTTTTTTGGTTTTAGGTTTTTTGCATGTCCATCTAACCTCTCCCAAGCCTATATAAGTTACCCATTCCCCTCACATTTCCTCAAAGTTATCTCATTGCATTTGTGTGAGCATTTGTGAGGATTATGTGAAGAGTTGTGGAGTTGATTTTTGGAGCAGCAATGACGAGTCTCTTGGGCAATCATTGGAGCAGCAATGAGGAGCTTCTTGCGCAGTGATTGGAGCAACATTGAGGAGTTGGTTTGTTGGAGCATCATTAAGGAGGCTAGAGCCTAGAGGCATTTTTTTTTCACTTCTCAAATTTGTCTTTGCTTGTGTTTTTTTTATTTTTGCAAATCTGGAAATTGAAAAGAGTAATTTTTGTAAAAGAAACGAACATTAAAGAATTGTTTTTTCTTTCTTTTCATTTTCAGATTTGTTTCTTGTCATTTCCCAGTCCAAATATCAGAAAATGGCTCCTAGAATGAAAGATGTTGCTTGGGCATACATGCAAGTTTTGTCATAAAAAAATTAAGGGATGTGGAGGGGTCATTCATAGGCTAAAACAACACTTGGTTGGTATTAGAGGCCAAATTGCTCCATGTGCAGCACCAGCTGAACAAATTGGGGATATTAGGAATGAGTTGCTAGAAAAATTTAAGAAGTTTGAGGAAGAAAAGCTAGGCAAAAAGAAATAAAGGTTGAATTAGGAGGAAGAGGAGTATAAAACACATGATGGTTATGAGGGCTCTTCATCTATCCCTTGCACTGATGCATCCAACCCCTTTCGCTATGTTCCTCCTGTTGACCACTATGTGTCAACTACCCATAGCAGTACACCCCCTTTTCTTCGCAAAAAGGGATAGCGCTTGATCGACGTGTTCGTGCCATTCGACAGTCATCGACTTGATCATATTAAGTTGTAAACCCAGTCTGCATGTGTGAATTGTAAATAACCTTAGCAGAGTTGAGTCATGTATGTAAATTGCCTAGGTGGACCTAATTTTCTAGTGATAATCTACGCTCCGGAAGGTTTTTTGTCTCACCGATCCATGATCGACAGAGTTTTCCTTCAACCTGACCCCAAAGCCGGAATGAATTTTGTCATTGGAATCTTAGAGGAATCCTAGTGTGTTAAACTGCTAGATTATATTTGGTCACAGAACTGGGTGGTCTATGAGGGTCTATGTCAAATGGGTTTTCCCCTTGAGATGTAAAATTGTAAAAGCCATGATGTAAAGTGTCTTCAGGGTTAGGAAATGTTTTAATCCCCTCATAAGTCCTAAGTCTTGGGTCCTAGCTGATTTTTCCAAAGGCTAAGTTCGAGGATCCATTTAAAAAAAAAAAAAAAAAAAACAAAAAAAAAAAAATAAAAATAAAAATGAATTAAAAAAAAAATAAAATAAAATAAATAATAAAGAAAATAAAAACTTAAAAAATAATAAAATAATAATATTTTTGAGTAAAATAAATGCAGAATTTCAATTTTCTAATGCATTAAAGAATTCGATGGATGAGATTAAGAGATATCTTGATCCTCATCGACGGTCGAGATCATTTTGACGTGGATCACTCGAACTAGTTGTTGGGAATTTTTCCTTTAAATAGGGTGCTAGGGGTCATTTGAGATCATTCGATCTGTGAGTCTTGTGCTGAAGAAAGCTCTCTTGTAAACTTTTTCTGGTGCTAATAAAGAAAGACTTTGGGGTTGAAATCTTGCTGGTGTTACTCTCCTGAAGAGCTGTGAGCTGTTTTATTTTCTGCATACTTTTATTTTTCAGCCATTAGTAATAGCTTGATTTAGAGTATTGTTGAACACAAGTATCTTGTTCACTTACTAGGGTTTGAATGGTAATAAGATTTCTGAAAAAATGGCAGGTATCTCCATTGTATCTGGAATCTAGTATTGTTTTTCCCCTCTTTATTGATGGGTGAAGTGAGCTGTGCAGGAAACCCTTATTAAGAAGATCAGTGGGCGTTTGGGGAAGTTCTCGGTTGAACCAGCCAACTCCCACAAGCATTCTCTTGCAGAGCCCAGCCAGTTTCGATCCTGGGTTTATCATTTAAGTTTGTTTTATGAATGCATGAGAGATTTCTGAAGTATCTCATAGCAAATTTGATATTCTGAAAATATTATGTGGATTACTAACAAATCAGGCTGCTTAAGAGTCGAAGAGTTGTAAATGCTGTAAATTTGTAGCTGGTTTGTAAGGTTTTATTTTTAATCCTTGCATATGTTTTCTGGGTTTTTGTTTTCCCATTGCAGGTTGTAGGTTTGAGAAGAAATTTTTTGTGTGTGAAGCCAAATCTGGGCCCAGAAAATAGCTTTTGCAGGGGTGTTTATTTCACATCTGGAGAATTTTTGGGGTTTTCGTCAATTAAATCTGAAGCAGGGCAATTTAATTTTTTTATTAAAACTGCTTCAAGGGTTTCTGGGGCACCGATCTGCTTTCTTCTCTTGTCTGATGTTGTGTTGAGGTTTCTGGAAAGTTTCGAGTGTCCTTGCGATGTTTACTATACCCCTCGCCCTCCTCACTGTACGCCATCATCAATTGTTGTTCTTCAACGTGTCGAATCTGCCAGCAAGCCTCTGTTTTCACACGCTCTCTTCTTACCTGTGTACTCTCTTTCCACGCAGCCTGCATGCACCTTTATCATTCCCTCATCATTGTTTGTAGCCATCTCCACGTTTCTGCCTACTCAGAATCGAATCCCCACGAGCATATTACCATATCCCTTAACACCCTTGAGGTATTCGAGCTGCACTCCATCCATCACTATCGTCTTCCCTTTCCACCCGCACGCAGTTACCTCTACCATTGAAAGAGCACGCGTCGAATTCTTTGTTCTCCTCTCGTTGATCACTTGCACGCACCAAGCAACAATGAATACGATTTTGCTTCAGTTTTATCTATATGTTTGTTAGTTTGCGTTTTAGTTTTAGGGTTAGCGTGTGATTTTTATTTTTCTTTTAGTTTTGCGTATTTAAATTTCAGGTTAGCGTTGGCATATTTTAATTCTCACGTGAATTTTGTCCATTTAAAAAAAAAAGGCTTTTAAAAAATTGAAAAATGGGTTTGGTTTCATTTTAATTAAAAGCATAAAAAAGAGATTTGTTTTATCTTATTTATTTTTCCTTTTGTTTCACTTTGTTTTGGTTTTGATTTTAAATTTAAAAAAATATATATATATATAAAAAAAATAAAAAAATAAAAATAAAAAATAAAAATAAAAAGTCCCTTTTTTAGACTTTTAGTTAGGGTTTAGTTTTTATATTTGTTAATTTTTAGATTAAAGCTTAGTTAGATTTAGATTAATTAATTTTCAAGTTTGTTTCACTTAGTTTTTAGTTTTAGATTTTAATTTCAGTTTTGTTTTAAAATATCACAATAAAAATTCATAAAAATTATAAAACTCAAAACAGAAAGAATTCTTTTCTTATAAGGTTTAGATTTTGATTTAATTTTGTTAGAAGTAAATAAAATAAAATGATAAAAAGGTTTCTTTGTTAAGATTTTAATATTATATTTTTTTTATTTAAAAGTTTCATTTAGTTTTAAGTTTTGTTTTATCTGAAAAATATAAAAAAAATTTGGGAAATTTTTTGCCAATTTCAGTCTTGGCTCGGGAATTTCTTAGGTTTTATCTTTTCTGCTGAGGCTAAAATTTTGATGTGGGAATTAATGTTTAACATGCTTTAATATTCATCTGAAGATTAACTACATGAATGTGATCTCTGGTTAGCATTTTACGTGGTTGTGTATCGAACTTTATCTTTCAAAATTTCAATTGCTGGAGTATCATTAAGCGATTTATTGATTATCTCGCATGTGGTAAAGGTTAATCTGTGTTGGTAAAACGATTGTTAATGAGTTCATATCTTTGCAACATTTGATAAATAATTGTTTAGTCATTTATTTTATAAGGCACTGGTCTGTAAATTTAATAAAATCAATTTAGTGTTGGTTTCTCTTCGTGTCTCCCAACCCAACTGATTTACAGTCGGTCATCTATTTTCCTATAGGGTCTACCCCCCTTAGCCGCGGGAGACAGGGCTTAAACGGAGAGATCGGGGATCAGGGTGACAGCCCCCGATCTGAGCGTTGTCGTGACAATCTGTGCGACAACACCTCACTCTTTGGAGTCTATTCAAGAAAAGGGTTAAGGGTAAAATTAAAAAGAAGGGTGATATCAAAAGTTATTTCACACCCTCCTCTCCCTTTGATAGTGCACATGGTCCTCAAGCTAATAGAGGTCAAATGCAGCCCACTTTAGATTACCATTGGAAGAAAGAATTGAAAGAAACTATATGTGATTACATAGCTCGATGGTGGTATGATGTTGATATCCCCTTCAATGCTTCTCGTTCACCATATTATGAACCTATGTTTGATGCCATATTTGCAAAAAGAGGTTTTGTCCATTGATGAACATTTAAAAGATTTCAAAAGCTCATGAACAAAAACAGGATGTACCATCATGTCAAATGGATGAACTGATCAAAGGAACCATACCATCATAAACTTTCTTATCTTTTGCCCACAAGGAACCATGTTTCTAAAATCAGTCGATGCATCTGATAGGGTGAAAGATGCACACTTGTTGTTTTAGCTTTTGGATGAGGTTGTTGAAGAGGTGGGGGTGGCTAATGTTGTTCAAATCATCACAAATAATACCTCTAACTATGTTCTTGCTGGTAAAAAGAAAAACACAAAACCATCTTTTGGACCCCATGTGTTGCACATTGCATTGACCTCATGCATGAGGATATTGGTAAAATAGATTGAATCAAGAACACTATAGAGCATGCCAAAAGCATAACAAAATATATCTACAATCATTCATGGATTTTGAATCTGATGAGGAAACACACAGGGGTCAAGGATATTGTTAGGCCTGCCATCACTAGATTTGCAACTCATTTTTTGACATTACAATCTATGCTTTCCCAACATAGAAACTTGAGAAGGGTGTTTTCCAATGATGAATGGAATGAATGTCAATGGTCTCGCAAACAAGATGGCAAAGATGTGAGAAAGAAAGTTAATGAAGAAATATTTTGGAAAAAGGCAATAGAGATTGTGAAGGTTGTTGAGCCACTAGTTAAGGTGTTGTGGTTGGTGGAGGGGGAAAGATTGGTTATGGGCTTCATTTATGAGACTATGGAGCAAGCAAAGGAGCAAATAAAGGCAACATACAAGGATAGAGTGGCTAAGTATGGACCCATTTGGGAAATCATTGATCAAAGAAGGAACAATCAACTCCATTTCCCTATACATGCAGCTGGGTATTTTCTGAACCCAAGGTATCATTATAAAGCTCTGGAGGCAGAAGCTTTGACTGGGGAGGTTAGAGATGGATTGATTGACTACATTGACTGCATAGTCCCTAAGGAGAGTGACTAGCTAGAGATACACCAACAGTTCACTTGTTTCAGCAGAGCCACAAGTACCTTTGGCAAGAACCTAGCAAGGATTGCAAGGGAAGCAGATGAGCCAGGTAAACAAAAATTTCAATTTTCAAATTCTTATTTTGTTAAATTGTTTATAATTTGAAAGTTGGATATAATTTGTTGAGCTAACTCATTACACAACTATGTTTTTTGCAGCACAATGGTGGGAGGCATTTGGTAGCCATTGTCCTCAATTGCGGAAATTTGCAATCTGTATTTTGAATCAAACTTGTAGTGCTATTGGGTGTGAGCACAATTGATCTGTCTTTGAGAGGATTCACATGAAGAAGAGAAACCGTTTGGAACAAAAATAATTAAATGACCTAGTCTATGTCCAGTACAACCTCCGGCTAAGACGCAACCAATTGTTGAACAAAAGACCTGATACATATCCCATTGTGTTGGAAGATATTGATCCAACATCAAATTCGGTAGCGGAGAGTCATTCAGCAGAGTTTGATTCTGATGAGGATATTAGTCTTGATTTGGACTTACAGATGGAGGCATTAGTTGAACATAATGTTCAGTTAAATGTAGATCCACTAGTACCAGGTCTAGCCCCAAGTCCTCTAGTTGCAAGCACTTCCTCTACTCAACCACGATGCAAGCGCATAGCTCGTATATCTCAGCGTGCAGTTGTTGTGCCTGCTAGTGTTACTACATCTACAGTTGCAGTTGGAGATCACGATGAGGAGGAGGAGCCATGGGTTTCCCCATCTAACTTTGATTCAGAGTCTGAGCCAGATGATGTTGGCTTCTCTAGCAGTAGCCGGTAGTGACTAGTGACTAGTGATGTTTTACTCTTGTTGTAGAGGGCATTTAGAGCCTCCTTGTTCTGATCTCCATATATTACTTGTATTGGACAATGCACTGGGTGCCATTTTAATATAATGGATATATTCATGGCCTACTTTGATCATATGTTGTCTTCTCTCTATATTCTAATGCCTTGTGTTTGAAAACATGAATGAAAAACTTTAAAATTATGTTTTTTTATAAGTAAAATAAATATTTAATGTATTTTTTACAAAGACCGAGTCATTGAAGTCAACTAGGCTGAGTCGATACCGAGTCAGAGTCGAAGTCGACCCTCGACCGGTTCGAAGTCCGAGTCGGAGTTTTAAAACATTGTGTATGCCTCTTCCAATGCAGCCTTCAAATCCTCCAAGCAAGCTTTGAGAGCAAATTGTCAAAGTGTGCCTCCTCATAACATTTGTCTTTGTAGCACTCTTCATTCGCTCCTGGACTAAACCTCCTAATTGTGATATGCTCCCTCAACTTCAGCTACAATGTACTCTGATCTTTCCAACCTTTTCCTTGTGAGAAAAGGTTGCAAATAAAGCAAACCTTCTTTTCCATCAAGCGCAGTGAATCTCTTAGTAATGTGAACTAATTCTCTATTGCCATTCAGGGAGTCCCTTGCTTCCAATGCTTCAACAAAAATAGACATCATCTCCTCTATACAATTTAGAGTTTCGTTCAAATTGTTACGTGCCTTACTAAGAAATTTAATCTGATTATGATTTTCAATCAGTATATAGCATTCCCGACACAATTTCAAAGTCTTTTGGGGAAGGTCTTCAACACTAACAGAGCCACCAATCTGCCAACAAGATCCACCTCCACATCAAGCTTATCCAGGCATGCTTGTAAACAATGACAAGACACCATGAGCCTGCAGGCATTTTAATCTTGGTTGTTCAACTTACAAAAATCAAAATGAACAAGCATATTCCCAAAAGGTATATGATTAACACATTCAATAATATATCTCATGTAAGTTATGTGGTGACATGGGTCAATTGGAATATGAGCACTAAACATGCCTACAGAAGGATGGTAGTTGGATGGTGCTAAGCAGGAGAAATGAATTTGCAAGGTATAAACAATAAATAATAAAACAACTATGCCTTGTAAGCAACGATGCCTTAGATGCTTGCACTATTATAATGATGATGATTACAATTGCAACCAAAGGAAATAATGGTCAATCACCAGAATACTTCTTTGTTGAAGTCAAAGGGTCATAGCAATCACTTACCACATTCAAGAGGCAACCTACTAGAGGATCAACATTATGGCATTCCATATGAGCATTGAAGTTGAATGTGCCTACATAAACAAACTAATCCTTGACTTGATTGTTAAATATAAACAGCGCGTGGATATTACGTTGAAACCACAAATGGGTGCAAGGAACCACTTTTACAACCTTTTATTGTATGGATGTGAAAATCCATATCATTAAAAGAGTCATTTATCATGAGGCAAGTGGCTTTTGTTGCATTGGGTGATAAGTTAGATCTTGATGAAGCAAAGAAAAGTAGTTTGAATACATTAAGATCCACATCAAATCACAAGTCCAATGCAGGCTAAGGTTCATGATAGAAAATAATTTTGAGTCACCTCATTTGAACAAAATGAGCATTCAAGCTATTAATGACAAGAGACCCTTTTCTACATTTGGTCTCCTTCTTGAGAGTATTATACAATAACCACCAAAGTGTAAAGGGGAAGAAGTAGGGGGGGTATCATCTTAACCCAATGTTTTTTCTCGAAAAGAAGTTCAATGCAAAATGTGCATTTTAAAATTTCAATCTTAGATGCATAAACCAACATTTTCCTCCAACCAATTCAACACTTAAGCATATGACTAAAAATGGCATTGATATATAAGGCAATTTCCACCATGACAATGCTATTACTGTGACCAAAATCGCCACGAAATGCTCATGATAACTCAAGCTTAAAGATGCAGATTAGGGGGGAAGAACCAAGGTCAAGTTTGGCCAGACTTTTCACTCATATAATATAAAACCCATGCTTATAGATTGCAATACACACTATGGTAGTATAAAGCTTTAAAAGTGCAGGAATGAAGAAGCAATTCCACAAATCATAATACATTCAGAAGAATGAGAACCAAAATGAAGCAAGGTGGGCATAGGCAATGTGCCTTGTGAAAACATGAACAACAATAGCCCTCAATGATAGCTAGGTCACCTAAGAATTTAACCAATTCAAGACAAAAGAATACACGTTAAAACCTTGAAAAGCAGAGGGGGACCCAAAATTTAGGTATTTAGGATAAAAATTTTGGTGGGCGTTGTAGCGGCTACAATACATTGAACGTCAGATGCTTGAATAATCATTCATACCTAAACATGGGCCCCACACCAGATCAGTTAAAGTTGTGAATAGATTGTGGATTTAGTGATTTGAAAAATTCCAGATCACGCCTGAAGGATCAAACTCATAGTTTGTTGGATGACTAAGAGCCAGATAACCATGTCAAGTCCCAAATGTAGGACCTACATCGAATAACACTTAAACAAACCACGATCCGCCCATCTAGGGATCCAACCATAACTTTGGTCATGCACACCTTGGCCAATCCGCTAACTGATAGACTTATCGACAAGAAACTTCACAAATGCAGTTATTGATGGACTCATCGTTCAACCTCAAATCCAGTCCAATCTGTAGTTCATCGTTATTTCTCTGATCTAATGAAGTTGATTGGAGTCAAACACGAAGTATCACATATTTATATTGTGACTGGCTATAGGGCTTTGCCATTTCAATCTAAGATTAACCACAATCATTAAACATGAATTCAATAATTATAAACACCAAGAACCATTAAAATGCATCACTGATGCACAAGGAGAAAAACCAAATCCAAAGTAGAAGAAAGACATGGCTCCACAGGCCAACTCCCCAATTTCAATACTATCTAAAATGATGTATGCCCAATTATCTAACTCTACTACTTGTGGGGGTTAATTATCTTCTTTAATGAGATAGGATGCCTTCAATCATCCTCAAGGAAGCTTAAAGGTGTGCATGTTTACACAAGAGAGTTACAGGTCGTGTATTAAACATCGAAACTCAAGGTATTAAGCTAATTACAGTTCTCAATCGCAATAATAGCATAAGTGTGCACAATTCATAGATTGACCACTTCATTCATGAACTAAGTGCCTTCAGAATTAACCAAACATTCATTGAAATCATAACATGTAAAAATAGTCTACAAATATTAAGCTTGATAATAAAATTAAGAATACAAATCATTCCATATAACGGAAGACATAATAAGTTGTTGTCAACTATGATCATACAGTGATTGCAGGTAATCCTTCCTCGGGCATACAGAACGACACATCAGCCAATAGCATAAGAAGCATTGTCATAACTCATAATCAAATGTGCTTAAACCATTATACTTATCTGAGTGAACTTACATTAGTTGGCAACTAAAGGAGGGGCTTCCACTCTCAACCCAACCATAGGCCAGCTACATTGTAATCTTTCTTGCAATTGAACACCCCTAAGCTAGGTCCAAAGTTTGAAGGGATAATTGTTCAAGGGAATCATACCAAGGGCAGGGTCACACTCAAAAGGTGGAGTCCACTGTCTAGGTCACCTATCTAATGCTTCTCGCAGTAAGTGTCACAGTGACTCATTCACTCCTTTGAGCTCATCCAAAGGGCTTTGTTATGAATATAATTCATATAAAAATAATAAATATAACTATAAAATAAAAATAAAAAATAAGAAAATAATGGTTAATTAGTTAGTAATGAAGAGGCACGTCTTAGAGACATGACCATTCATGAAAGGGTACCTGCCTAGGGTATATAAGCAGGCCCTCATTCTCATTTGTAATATCTCATATCAATTCTCATATACAATTACTACTTGTCCTACGATGGATACTTACATATTTCAGTTCTTCTGAATTATTCTGCTGCGTATACGAACTTTGTTTGTTACATTGGTACCAGAGTTGTTCGATCCTCTGGATGCTCAACCACTAAAAAGAACCAGTCTGATCCAGCCCTTGGCCATTAATCCTTCATCAACCTTGTTGTCATCACAATTGAAGCGTTTTGCTACACAAAGTTGGAGTTTCTCTATTTCGCCAATTTCGTCATTCGGGGCGTTGGCCATTAAACAAAGTGACAGTGTCTTTGTCCCCTTCCTTTGACACAAAACTCCTCTCCCTAATGGCTCAATGCCCATCTTCTTCTTTGCTCCTCCCTATTCTTTTTTCCGTGCTCTCTCCTTCTATTTCGCAAAGATAGGATGCTTCCCTTCTGTCATGTTGCCGAATCAACAAAACATGGGTGTCTTCCCTCAACCACTCACATCTTTGCCATGTGTTAGGTGTTGGCTCAATCTATTATGCTACCTTCGTTATCTTTAAAGGTAAGGACGCCATCCTTACTTCTCCATTCTCCCTCATCAATGCTTGTCAGTGTTGGTTGGTCACTGGTCAGGGTGAGTTTTTAGGAAATCAAATGAATCCAAGTATGGGCCTACTCATAGCACACAACAAGTGTAACCATAGGTAACTAACAAGAAACCACCTCAGAACATTGGATCTGAGTGTTCCTTTGTTTAGGCCAACCAGATTAAAATTCTCATTTAATTTGTTTTATGTTTACAAAATAATGTCTCAGCCAGCCATGGCCTCCATGCTAACATTACATGGTGACAATTTTAACATTACAACAGGGATAATGGGAGGGGTGTTGCATCTAGCTCTCTCAAACTAGGTTATGCAACCTAGTTCAAATGTATGAAACCCTAATTCATACATTCATGCAATATTTCAAATGTAATAGAGGAACTTGGATGAACTCTAAACTTTTTTTCTAGAAAACCCTTGAGTTCAAATGTATGAAACCTAGTTCCCACATTCATGCATAACTTCATGACTCCATTGGCCCAACAGATTGATAGGCACTAGTCCTTTGTCATATCATTTCATTTCCTTGTCTTCTTTTCTTCTCATTTCTTTCTTTCCCATATCCCCTTCCCCATTTCCATTTTCTTCCTTATACTAAAACCATTTGTTTTATCAAGGTTTACTCTTTTTTTTCACCTTAAGCCCCCACTCCACAACCTTGATAACCCTAACTTATGGAAGCCACACTTGCATTGGAGAAGAGCCAACTAAAAGTGTGGGGAAGAGTTGTTGAGGTGACAGTGGGCAATCTTCCCAAGTTATAGAAAATCATCACCTTGGAGTTTTGGATTTTAAAATTTTGTGGGTATTGTTACCGCAAAACCTAGCATCCTAGTGCAAAGCCTGACTAGGTACTCTAGGTCCAGGGAAACAACGAGATCCACAACCATTGTCACCTCAATGGCTTCTCCCCTATAATTTTGTGGCTAGATGTGATCCCAACAAGGGAGGATTCCCTAGCAAGATGACCAAGGATCCCTAAGTCAAGTGGCTCTCTAAGGATCGTGCAAGTTATACCTAGAATGGTCTTCAATAAACAAAGGCTTGACAAAAAAAGAGATGATGGATTGGTGGAGACTACTAGCAAAGCCAAAGAGGCCGAGATGAGGTCTATAAATAATCAAGTTTGTTTTCCACTAGCCACCATCAATTTATGGATTGTTGCTATATGTTAGGGTTTCAAAGAATGCAGATTTACAGAATGCAAAACTTTACAACGATAATGGAAATAGCCTATGAAGGGTATTATCAACAAGGGATTAAATCTCTTGAAAAGGGTTAAACAAGGGATAAGTCAACATTATGTTTTTGATGACTAAAAATGCACAAAACAACAAATAAGACCTAGATGTCAGGCCTAAAAATGAAGTTCAAAAATGCACAAAATGATAGATTTTGCTTTTTTAACATTAATAGATGCAATATTGAAGTCTAGGGCAAAAACATATAAGTGCAATTTGGCTATAAAATGCAAATTTAACCAAACCCTAACCCTAATTTACCATCAAAATACAAAAGAATAGTTAATCAACACACCATGACTAATGCCTTCAATCACTTGGGCAATGGCGTCAATAGGACAAGGTCAAAAGGTTGAGGACAATGGACTAGGATGGAGGAGAGAGATCCCTAGCGACTTTCTAACTTGGAAAATTTAAGGCCAAAGGATGCAATCTAGTTCTTTTGGTGGATACCTAATGACAAATTTTGCAAAATAAGAAACAAGAGTTCGTAAATGAAAGCAAATAATGCAAAATGGAAGAAAAATAGCATTAAACTTACACCATTCAAGGAAGCATCACTTCATCAATCCTTAGAAAGCCTCTCCATTCAAAACATATCCTCCCCAACGCAATTCGTATAACCTATTTATCCAGTGTGTCCAAGTGAAAAAGAAAAAGCCATTGAGCAAGTGTGACAATGATCCAAGTAATTTGACTCCCCTCTATTTATAGGAGGGCAACCAAGTTGAATTACCTTAAATTAAAAATAAAATCCCTAAAACATGACTTCAAATGTTCACAAGTTCAAAAAGATCACAAGCCAACCCATAAGATAGCTCTCAAAATGATAGAATATAACAAAATTGCCTCTTTTCACTCCACATTTGTGGGAATGAGGCTCTCGAACAAGACATCATCCTCACAAAGTGAGTGTCTCCATCAAGCAAGGTGCTAGCAAAGGTCCAATAGTGCTCCTCACTCCAAATAACCTCATCAACATGAAAGGGTTCATCATCAAGCCACACATCAAGAGACCACACGTCATCAATCTATGGTTTGAATGGGTGATGTTGCAAAGGCATGACATCCTCATCAAGAAGGGATGTACCAACCCTCCCAAAGCATCTCAAATCATCATTATCATCATTTGGGCTCTGGAACAAGGCAACACCCATCAAGAAGGTGTGAGGCCAGCTTTGGGGCACATAACCAATCTTGGCAACGTCTTGAACTCGGTGATTAGCATTTCAACATCTAGAGTTGTAGGTGTCATACATCCATGTGAGGATTGCTCAATGGTCAACACTCATCTCTGCAAGGAAAAAATTGTGGTTGCAAGGTCATAAGTGCTCTCCTGATTGGGCTAGACTTCCTCTTCAAGATGTCACAAGAGCATCAAGCCATCCCTCAAGGGATATCCAATGCATCTAGGAGAAACCATCTGAGATAGACCCTCAAGATAAAGTGAAATCAACATCATTAGGTAAAGAAACCATAAAAGTATCATGGTGAACCATATTTAATCATAAGGGCGTCAAAATACTTCACACAAGCCTTGTGCTCAAGTGTCTTTGTAGCTGATGATTTGTAAACAAGTCACCACACCTATGTTTGGAATGGACATTCAATAGCCCTATTACGTGCTTTCAACCCCAAGGGGAATGACAGTTACTAGGAACGCATATCAATCCACAAGTGGATGTGACAAAGGTGCGCATGGAATGGGAAAGACTTCAAGGAATATGCCATTGCCATGGTGCAAGGTGAATGAATGAGGTCAAACATCCAAAGTGCAGTGATGAGAAGAGAGAGCAATTGTGGGGACCTAAGTTACCCCTTTCACCGACCTATTTTTACCACTCCTTTGATGCGCCTTTTACTTGTTTTCCTTTCCTTTCTTGCATATCCTAGGTAAATAGCTATCTTGATGCTTGTTATGAATAAAATATTCATAACAATATTAATCATATAAATAATATTAAAATAATAATTAATTAAATAAATAATTACATAACTATAACAACATTGTTGTGAAGAGGTAAATAGTCAAAGGACAAGACTATTCATTCCTCATGGCCAGTCACTACCTATATAGGCAAACTGCCATGAGGGTATTGTACACACATTCGGATTTTATACATTAATACAAAATTACCTATTACAACACTTACATTACAAAATCTACACA
Source organism: Pinus taeda (assembly GCA_000404065.3). NCBI lineage: Eukaryota > Viridiplantae > Streptophyta > Pinopsida > Pinales > Pinaceae > Pinus > Pinus taeda. The sequence continues at coordinate 24,022 of APFE030062060.1, read as the reverse complement.
TAATAAATTCTTACTGGCATAAATTTTTCCTCTAACAGTGCTATTAGATCCATTTCTGGTCCTTTGACAGGTTCGTTGCATCCATCATCATCCATATGTTTCCAAACCTACTCAATCATTGTTCTACTACACTTCATCTCATCCATGCCTCGTATACCCCTTTGATCCATGCTTGCACTGCTCCAGGAAACCTTGTCCGTCATTAATTCATCGTTGTTCCTGTTCGCGTTGCCCGTTGACTACGTGCTAACCCGGCCTTGTTCCGTTCCTCTTCAGTGTTGTAATTTACCTGTCACGTCTTGCTCCCATCAAACCACAATCACCATTGCATTTCGCTTGACCCTAGCATCACTCATTCCTCTAACTGTGTCATGCATTGAATTTCATCCGCATCCATCGTATTCTCCAAACAAAAAGTCAAACGTTCAATGCCACTATAGTCGCTCAACTTCGTGGCCCCTGTCCACGATCGTGTTTCGTCCTCTGCAGCGATCAATCTCGGTCGGGCGTTGTCAGCCATTATTCAACTCGACCCCCAATCTTTGTTGATTGTCTGCGTGCCAGCATTTCTCCGATTGTTATGTCACATATCTCCACCAATCATTGCATCATTTTTTTAGCCGTCGTGTCCATTCTTAGAAGCCACCCGACCATCACAACTCTGTCGGCACCTTTGGATTATATAATTCACTATATAATCATATAACTATATAATTAGAAGGATTTTTAATTATACAAATTATAATTATATCATATAATTTTATAAGTATAATTTTTAAAATTTACAACTATATATTATTATATATATATAATATTATTTAATTAGAATAAATAATAAAAAATAAAAATAAAAAAAATTGGTTCCACCAAGAAAGAGAAAAGAATGGGGAGTAATAGTGACAATGCCAATTCAAAGAAATTTCAAGAAGAACTTGATAAAATGCGACGGCACCTTGATAATATCGAAAAAAAGCAAGAAGAATTTGGAAAAGACCAAGATATGATAATTATCACTCAAGACAAAATGGCAAACAATATCAAAAGAATAGAGAACATTGATGTTGAGCCAGTTAATGAGAGAAGTCAATCCACTTTTAAACCTTTCATCACACAAGAATCGTCACAAAAACCCAAGACTCCAGAAGGCGAAGTTTTTCCAAGCCATGAATTTTTGTCGATGCACAAAGTCCCACAAATACCGCATATACAGTTCCGAGCAATTCAATACTATAAAAAGTTTACTGAAAGAGATTATCGAAGAATTAAAAGGGAATTACCTAAGTACAATGGTAAGGACCATAGGGTTGCCCTTGTGTGGGTAAATAAAATGGAGGCCATTTCCGGAGCAAACTCGCCGATAAGTGAGCAAAGACAAGATCATGACTACATCCAATAACCTGGACGTTGAAGCATAAGATTGGTTCATGTGCTGGTCCAATAGATGTGAGGCTCGTTTGTGGTGGTCCAATAGATGTGAGGCTCGTTTGTGGTGGTCCAACATATGTGAGGCTTGTTTGTTCAGTTGGGAAAATTTTGTGGATGCCATGCTCAAAAGGTTCCATGATGAAGAAGAAGACGATGTTCATGAAAAACTCATTCATCTCAAACAAAAAGGGTCTATAAGCGAATACACTCAAACAAAAAGGGTCTATAAGCGAATACACCCACAAGTGGGATGTATTAGTTATAAGACAAAGGGGGTTCTCTGACGAAAAAACTGCTTAAAATGTATAGATGCGGGTTTAAAGAATATATCCGAGCAAAATTAAAGCTATATAAACCCAAAACAATTGAGGAGGCTAGACATGTAGCAAAAAATATTGAACAAAAAGATAAGTTCAAAATGTCATCATTCAAGGAAGATGAAGACCAAAACTCAAGTAAAAAGGAGTCAAACAAATGTAGGTATTGTGGAGACAAATGGACGTCAGGACATAGATGCCTTAATAAGAAGTTGTATACTTATGAGGTTGAGAAAGAGTCAAACACTTCAAGTAATGAGTCAAAAATAAAGATTAAAAAAAAATGTTGCAAATGTCGAAAAAATTGGATGCCAGGACATAAATGTGAAGACGCTTCGTTACGCTACTATAAAATAGTTGAAGTGCAAGAACGTGATGAAGAAATTGTTGTCACACATAGTGAAGGTTCAGATTCTGAGGAACCGTGACTAGAAAAACCATGATGAAAATGGAAACTATTCAAAAGATCAAGAACAATAAGCAATTGCATGATACATTCCACCACATCTTCAAAAGAAGAATAAACAATCTCCAAGAAGGAGCATTAAGCTTGCTACACCCCCAACAAACATGATGAGGAGATTACGCCCTAAAACCCTAAAGCTTAAAGGACTCATAAGAGGCAGAAAGGTCAATATACTTGTAGATTCTGGCAGTACTCACAATTGTATTAACATTAATCTTGCTAAACAACTTGATCTGTGTATATCTTGTGAAAATTCCTGAATCTAACACGTCAGAAACCCCTACTGCAATTTTTGGTTTATTATCTCCTACTTGTTCTTTACATTAGCAAGTTATTTAATTGCATAAATATCGAAGTAAACACAAATGCAGCATTCATAGATATACAGATCAAGCACTGAAGTAAACAGAAACAATAACACAAGGGATACCATTATTTTTGGACAATCATCCCCAAAAAAACCCAATGCGGGAAAATCAGTGCATACGATATGAGGGTCTTATTATTAAGCAGATTTCTTGAATACAACTAGGGCGCCAGAATGGATCATCCAACAAAGAATTCCCTCGATAGTAGTACCTCTATCCGGAGACAGATATTCCGGCAAATCAGCAACTGAATGATCAACCCCACAGTGATTATGATTGTTCCTTGTGCTAGACAGCGAAAGCTGCTCCAAGCAGTGCTTTGGAACTGCATCACTCTTCACGAACTGTGACACCCTCTCCTGGCTGATCTGTTCTCAGTCTGCCCCACAAAATCTTCCCAGCGTTGCCTTTGAAGCCCTCTGCGTCCTCTGCATCAGCCTCTACTGCACTCTACATCCTCTATTGTGCCTCCTTCGACCTCTGCGTCAACCCTTCTTGGGCCTGCACTATCTCTCCCGGGCACTTCACTGCCTCTCTGCTATGTATTCTTCAGCCTTGGATGAAAATCCCTTGTTGAACTGCCCCTTGCTACAATTGATCACTAACTCGATTTCCTCAGCAAACCTCGCTCCAGAAAATCGAATTCTTGATCTCTCTTGGTGTGTCTCCAACTGACCCTCAAGCCTCATCTTATACTTTTCTTGTTGACAATTCAACGACCGAGATTAAGTCCTTAATCAATGGCTAAGATTAGAATTGGCTTGATTTTCATCACATAAAACTTTCTCAACCATTTTATATTAATACACATTAATATTTTTATTTTCCTAAGTTTAGACTTAGGGACCCATTAAAATATTAATTATTTTAATATCTCTTCATCCGGGTGGAATTTCTCCAAACGATTTCTAGGTCTTGGAGATCTCATGTGCCTTGGCCTCTCCACCAAATTTCATGGCTAGAGCACATTCAACGCTACCAAAAATCAACACTCCCTCTTAACGAGGAATGTGCTCTAGCAATACTTCCAACTAGAAGCATCACACTGATCCACGACATCGGTCCTCTGTGTTGTTGATGCTTGGCATGCTGGCCTTCATCCACTGCACTGCTGCCCATGACACTGCTACATCTGTACTACAGCTCCCTCTCAATATGCTGCATCATGTTGCCCATAGCATTGCCACTGCTAACTGTTGCACTGCAACTCAGTTGTTAAGTAAGCAACTGAAAATCCACCCAAAGAGCTGACATGCTAGTCACTCTGGATGCCTCATGATGTTGAAGCTACCTCTGCCGCTAATCTATGCTGACCCCATGCTACTACTGCGTTGTTGCAATCTGCTTTGTGCCTCCCGCACTACTGCAACCTCCATTGTGCTGCTTCAAACTCTGGCACTCTAGCTTTGCCACTATTGCTCCATCATCTATCACACCAACTGACTCCCGTCATTATGCTACTGTCGTTAAGGGCTCCCATAGTCGTATGTGATCCAAGAGTTTGGGCACCTCAAAGATCCTAGCCCTCTTCTGTAGTCCTCTCGACTACAGCTCTATGTCTCCCCACCTCTTCTCTAGGGCGCATGAGCACTCATGGCACAATCGTCATCAGTCTTGACATCCTTCTCTACCTTTGCTGGAGAAGCCCTTGAATCGGAAGCTTCTCCCTTGCCTTTCTTCCTAGGGCACCAAGAGGCATAATGTCCAAGCTCCCCACAGTTGAAGCACTTGACCTTGGAGATATCTTCTTCCTCTTCTGAACCCCCTATTGTCCCGGAGATGCTAGAGCTGCATCCTCCTCCTCTTTCTTGATTTGAACTCCCTTACCGCTACTCCTCGCTTTGGTCAACCTCCTGATCTCTTCCTGTGGAAGAATTGCCCACATCTCCTCCCAACTGGGGAGAGTCGCTCTGCCCAAAATGCTTTGGACAAACGTCTCCCAGTCCTCGGAGACTGCATTCAGAGCAATCCTGACCATAAAATCTGGATCCGGTGTAGACCCCACGGAAGTAAGCTAGTCGCGAATTCCTTGCAATCTTAGAAGGAACAGATCTATCTCCTCTCCTTTATGCATCTGATATGACCTCAGTTGATTCTCTAATAACATCTTTCGCTGCACAGAAGAGCCATGGTATAAGGTGATCAGCATCTGCCACATCTCCCTTTCTGTGTTCTTCTCAGCAATATGTGGTATGACATGATCCTTGACCCCGTCTAGAATCATGCATTTTGCCTTCGCCTCGACCTCCTCATACTTCTCATTTGCATTAAGGTCAACTAGGACAGCAACTGTTTTCAAGGCATAGTCCTTGATACGATGTTTATCCAGGATTGTTGGGATCCTGACCTTCCAAATGACAAAATTGGAAGCCCCGTACAATCTGTCCTGATCCCTCAATCTGTTCACTACCATCTCTGCTGCTCTTCTCTAGACTCCCTTTGAGTCTTGGTTTCCTTCTCGGAAATCCTCAAGCCAATTGTCGAATCACTCCTCTCCAATCCTCCTTTGCTGCTGCAACTTGGATCTAGATTTCTTGGCTAGAAATCTGTCGAGGTAGTGCTTCCCTCTACCTTGGTTCAGCCTCCTTAGACATTGTTTTGCACTCATAGAAATAACGTCCCACCAACTTCACAAATCAAAATCCACTCAGCTCCCTTAGCCCCGGCAACTGAAGAATTTGAGCCCTTCTAGCTCTGCGCAATCACAGTGAGAGCTAGACCAGCTCCTCCTAGCCACTGCGCCAATCCTTCCTGGTTGAGAAAGATGACTTGGCACTGCGTAGGTCTGATCTGCTCCCCCTCTGCCTCTGCGCTGGCCTGGATAGCTGACGCAGCTACTGCGTGGGCTCCTCCCAACTACTGCGTCACCTTCACCTGGCTCAGAGTGTTGACGCAGGCAATGCACGAGCCTCTGCATCACCTTCTCTGCACTGTGTCTCTCCCTTTGTGTCTCTGGCTCTAGAATAGCGTTGTCTCGAGAGACAGCTGCTTCTCTACTGCAAATTCTCAAATTTTCTCGACTAGTGTCTTTAGTCACCTCTGATCAACAATCCCTCTAATACCATTTGAAAATTCATGAATCTAACAAATCAGAAACCCCTACTACAATTTCTGGTATACTATCTCCTACTTGTTCTTTACATTAACAAGTTATTTAATTGCGTAAATATCGAAGTAAACACAAATGCAGCCTTCACAGATATACAGATCAAGCACTGAAGTAAACAGAAACAATAACACAAGGGACGCCGTTATTTTTGCATAATCGTCCCCGGAAAAACCCAATGCGGGAACACTGGTGCATCAGATATGAGGGTTTTATTATTAAGCATATCTTTTGAATACAACTAGGGTGCCAAAATGGCTCACCCAAGAGAGAATGTCCTCGGCAATAGTACCTCTATCCAGAGACAGATATTCCAGTAAATAAGCGACCAGATGATTAACCCCACATTGATTCTCACTGTTCCTTGTGTTGGACTGCGAAAGTTGCTCCAAGCACTGCTCTGGAACTGCGTCACTCTTCAGGAACTGTGTCAACCCTCTCCCGGCTGATTGCCCCACAGAATCTTCCTAGCGCTGCCTCTAAAGCCCTCTGCATCAGCGTCTACAGCTTCTCCATCAGCGTCTACGACCCTCTACACTGCCTCCTTCAACCTCTACATCAGCTCTTCTTGGGCCTGCGCTATCTCTCCCGACACTTCACTATCTCTTTGTTATGTATTCTTCAACCTTGGATGAAAATCCCTTGTTGAACTGCCCCTCACTGCAATTGATCACTAACTCGATTTCCTCAGCAAACCTCGCCCCAGAAAATCAAATTCATGATCTCTCTTGGTGTGTCTCCAACTGACCCTCAAGCCTCCTCTTATACTTTTCCTGTTGACGATTCAACAATCGAGATTAAGTCCTTAATCAACGGCTAAGATTAGAATTGGCTTGATCCTCGTCACATAGAACTTTCTCACCCTTTTGACCCATTAAAAATATTAATTATTTTAATATCTCTTCATCCGAGTGGAATTTCTCCAAACAATTTCTAGGTCTTGAAGATCTCATGTGCCTTAGCCTCTCCACCAAATTTCATGGCTAGAGCGCATCCAATGCTACCAAAAATCAACATATGTCCAATCAAGGACCTGACCATGTTTGTAGCTATTGGGCAGAAATTCAAAGAAGTCGGAGAATGCCATAAGGTTTCAATCCAGATACAAGAACTAGAGCTACAAATAGATCTATTTGCCTTACCACTCAAAGAAATGGATGTAGTTCTAGGTGTAGAGTGGTTAATACAACTAGGAAGCTATACTACAAATCTTGAAGAACAATTCATGGAGTTTAACTAGCAAGGACAACAATATAAATTATATGGCTAGAGGAGAAGCCCCTTGTCTACGAGGACCCAGCACAAGAACCGCACCAGGCATCTTCCCGATAGGCAGCCCAGGATCATTAGATCACGGAGACAACACAATGGGAGGCAACCAGTGCCCACTGCTTCAAGCTAGCAAACCTTACTGAACTACCCACAGTTCTCCTCTCTCGACCTCGGATGTTAGGAGAATCGGACTCCCACATTCGCGTCCCCAGGGTCTTCTTCACCAGTGATCCTGCGACACAGTCTAGAGATCAGGCGGCGAGGCTGGGATCGGAGCTCCATACGCTCTTTCCTACCCGCCTCGTTTTTATTTCCTATCTTTTCTTTTCAATATCTGTCTTTATGAGGAGACCATTTGGTTCTCCTACTGGGCACGACCCCCTTTTTGTAACCGACAGTCCCTTTGACCTACTTTTGTGGTCATTCGTTGGACATTAATAAAATTATCTTATCTTATCTTATCTATGGTGTTAACACTTCAGCTTCAAGAAAGATACAAATACTCATGAGGGATTCACTAGTCAACGTAAAGATACCACTCCATAGCAATGTGTTCAACTAGAAGAAACCCTCCTGGTTATGCTTTAAGGACAAAGCATCTCTAAAGGGGGTAGCAATGCTATGAATAAAATATTCATAACAATATTAATCATAAAAATAGTATTAAAATAATAAATAATTACATAATTATAACAACATTATTGTTAAGAGGTAAATAGTCAAAGAACATGACTACGCATTTCTCATGGCCAGTGACTGCATATATAGGCAAACCACCAAGAGGGTATTGTACACACATTCGGATTTTATACATTAATACAAAATTACTTATTACAACACTTACATTACATAATCTAAACAATAAATTCTTACTGGAGTAAATTTTTCCTCTATTAATGCTTTTCCAATAACCCTTAAAGATGTAGTGGTTTATTGCTCATCACAGTTGGGACATTCATAAGTTCCCTTTATTTAGACAGAGCATATTATGCTAGGAACTAGATGATAGCTAATAATGGGGGTAGAACTCAGGCTAGGCTTTTGTCCTCGCACTTTTAACTATCCCAACCATATGTTGCATTTTATATTTTCTTCTACTTGTAGCTATACATGCTTTTATCTTTCTTTCAGTCACATCAACCTCTTAAGGGCAAAGTTACCAGGCCCTTGCTTAAAGATGAGGACAAAGGTTGCCAGTGCCAGTGACAAATGACAATCAGCCCAAAGAAAGGAGGTGGATACAACAGACTGATGGAAAATGATAAGTATGGATTACCTTAGGCACATTATATCAATCAATGTCTCATATGTGTGCCCCTCTTGAACAATGGAAAGAAAAGGCCTCAAGAAAGGTTACACTGGACTAGGGGCAAGGGATAACATCCCTGGTGAAGTGCGGGAACAAGGATACAATCAAGAGCAGTCGATCATCTAGCTAAACCTGTTATTCATATTAGAATGCCCTTAACATTAAATGAAAGCACATGATTACAAAATGGTTAATGTACCTTATGATAGATGACCCACTTTCCTTCAAGAGGTATGCTAGGTGAGGAAGAAAGCATAGAACAGACATATGTGGAGAGCTTTGAGCCATAGCTATCTCCGGATCATCCATAGGGCTGCTGGCTGGCAAGCAGGTTAAATAGGAGAAAAATTTTCTCCTAGGGATTACTAACTTGGGTTGGTAACAACTACTAGCTTTTGTTGTAACATGATGGACATGTGTTACATATCAAACCAGGGTGGAAGAGCATCTTACTTCTCTCAATGGAAAGACAGACTATACAAAAAAACCTAAATTTATGACTAACATAGGGCTAACATCCTCCCCTTTTATAATCACTAGGCATCTTTGCTCAGTTCTTCATTATTGTAATTCATTGGTAATATCTTGACCTCTAACACTAGCAAGTTGATCGAGAGAATACATTTTATTTATTTATTTAGAATTATGGAGTATTTATTTTACAAGAAAAACCTCACAGGATTATAAATTATGGTAATGGACATGGCATTTTCAATTAATTATCTTGTAGTAAATAAACAAAAGTCGAAAAACAGTGCTACGCCAAAGAAAATAGAATGAAGGTTTTCTTTGACCAAAAAATACTTCCCTTCCCTATATTCTTCTAGAAGCAGTAAAAAAGAGATCTACCACTCCAGATACTTCATAAATTATTATATTTTATTTCTCATTGTGGATAGAAGGACAACTTTGTCAGAGAGTTTACTTACACCAATTTTGCTGACATCTAGATGGCTGATAGCGAGATGAGTCTTAATGCGCCAATGGCTCTTCTGAGTAAGATTCCGAACAACACTCACAGTGAACTTGTGATTTGGAATATGCACAGCCTCCCGATCATCTCCTCTGACAATAGTTGGAGACCACCAACCAACATGCTGAAAAATTGAGTTCAGAAAGAATGAATTAAAAATATTCAAATATGTTACGAAATTGTCTAATATAATATAACTGGCACAGCGCGTCAAACACAATGAAAACCCCTAAAAGTGCTACAAACTAATTTTATATGCCCTACAATCAACAGTGATGCTTGACTGCACATGCCCATCTCTTAATTTTAAGATATCCAGAAAGGAAGTAGCACTGACTTCCACAGTTCCAGAAACTTCATAGCCATCGATCTTGGTTTGAATCCACTCACTCACAACAAAAGGGCGAGTTGCATGGATCATTACACTTGACAGGAAATTGGTAAATATCTACAAAGAAAAGCACTTTGTAAGTACCCAAAACAACAGAGAAGTTACAATACTGACAAATATTACTTCAGAATATTTGCATAAAGAAAATATATGTCTAGAAAATCCAGAGATAAATGTAATCATCTAATCTCGTTGGTCTCCTTGAGTCCTTCAATACAGATTTCTCATACAACATTAATCCAGATATACACCATAAAATTTTAATAAATTACGTGTTTCAACAATAATTTATCAAGAAGGTAATCCAGTTTGAAATCTAAGAGAAGATTATGTGAGGAACTTCATGGACTGTGAGAACAATCTAGACCTTAGTTTCAACCTTCTATCAGGTAATCTTTTTAATTACTGGCATATAACCTCAAGAACAAATGTTCCATGTATTCTTCCAGAATGCGAGGCTTTGCTCTTTCCACTATTGTAGTGTTTAACCTATAGTGAAAATTTAGAAGTAGGAAATAAAAGCAGAGCTAATCAAAATAGGGCCCAAACAGTAAATGCCACAGAAAGCCCAAGATAAGGTTTCTCCCACCTTACAAATAAAAGCAAACTCTAAGAAAAGATGCCTGCAACATTGATGGTCTAGATATATTTTATTATATCAAACAAGAAAACAATTTTACCACAGAGTACCTATGACTGTGATTGGGACAGGATGGTAAATGAAGTAAAACAATAATAATCACAATCACCTCACGACCAGCAAGAGTCAACAAAACTGTTCCCAGCCCTCCAGCAGTGATCCATTTCTGTGTTGAAAACCCCAACAGCTCCATGAACAAGGATACCGCTGCCACCCACACTGCAGTATAAATAGCTTTTCCAATGAAGTTAAATCCAACCTGCAACATGAAAACAATTTCAAAGAAAGAACCTCCACGGAAAAAATATGGTGATATACTCACTACATGTATTTTATAACCACCATGGCCATAAATTATGTGTGCATGTAGAACGAAAATACAAAACAATGAACCCATACATGTCTTGTGTCCTGGGTGTCATTGTGCTCCACTACAAATTTCTGTGCCTGCTGAATCAAGCTGCACCAAAGTGAATACAAGAAATTGATTATCTCATAACGGCTGGGGATATTACAGTTCAATTACAAATGGTGTACTATCATAACTCACCTAGATATACAATATGCAAAAGCCAAGACAGTTGATAGCGATCTCACAAAGTTTACAAGCCGCTGCTTAACAGCTTGGCTTGTTTCAGAGGATAACACAACAGGATCAAAAGCCCTGCAACAAATAGATTATTAAAAAATAGCCATTCATTGGTTCAAGAAATAGTGGTAATCTAAAATGTTCAAAATATATACATCAAAATAACCTTAAGCATCAAATGCAATCACAAATATTCCATGCCTAAATACAATAATATTATGTCATGAATCCAATGATGTCACCTGCAGATCAGTATTGCACCTAACCATAGCAGAATTGGCTGTAAATAGGAGGTCATGATGTGATATGTGCTGCTTCTTTTCCAATTGTGTGCATTCCGCTGCACAAGTTTTAGTCATTGTATCTCAGATGCAGCTAAAATTGCTTTAAAGTGAGCACATATATAGTTCTAACAAAGAAACTGCTTTTCAAATTACACAATTATTTCCCCTTAAATTAACATTTCATCATTTCAGCAGACCTATCAATGTCATTCTTCAGGTTTCAGAACATACACGAAGTATCAAATGACGAATAACTTGCAGAGATGGCTCAAGTCCCCACACAGAAAATGCCATAAGCCCAACTGCTGGGGCACACTGAAGCACAAGAGGGCTCCCTTGCAACGCATTGTATGCCCTACACCAAGCAAACTTATCAAATAAACATATTGATTTTCTTTCTGTAACAATACTAGGAACATGACTAAAGATAACTAACGATAAAGGGGCATCCAAACATCATACATACATCATCAATTTTGTTACAATAATACAAAAATACAATATTCTACTCTATTTAGCAATCTCATCTTGATCATAACAAAATTAAAAGTCAGATAGATAAATTTATCAATGCCAAAAATGACCAAAAACTGAAATAATATATTTCTTAATGTGTATCAGTGACCAAAAGAAAGGTGAATAAAGCCATAGTAGAAGACATAGTACTGTTTATAGAGAGTGCCTAATCCAGCTCCAAAAATAAAGGACAAGCACAAAAAACATGCCACATCATAAAACTGATATTACAGCCTCCCTCCAAAAAAGCCCATATGTGCGTACTAAATAATGAAAGATGAAAACAAGCAATCATCAATGCTCTTTCCGAGTAGTCAAGGCCAAATGAAATTTTGGTTATACACAAATTTGTCGGTCAGATACAGTAAAGACCTAGCTGTCGTGGGGCTTGTGAGACTCGGCAACCAAGGAAAGACTCGGGAAATACAAAAAAAGTCTCAAAATTGAAATTTTGGGCACGAAAAAATATATTAATGGCAATTCCAATCCATATAAGTAACAAAACCATTGTCTACACACAAATTCAGAAGATCATCTTTTGACACTTAATATTTGTCTGCAAAACAGTGAATTTAGAGATGATTCCATGATCAAATTCACAGTGTCAAGGTCAACAATCTCCATTGGAAGAATAAATAGCAGAATTAGATTATTACAATTAGCATGCCTCAGTTTAAAAAGCATGGCAAAAAAATTTTGCAAACTCATACACTAATACATAAATCAAATAAGCAGAAAATTGAAAGGCAGCAAAAGTAAAGGTGTAAGTATTACAGGCTACAGCCTAGGCCCTACAGGTTTGTCTTTTATAATTGAAATTTGAGTGCTATTATTTTCATAATTAAGATACTTATGATTCCTGTAGATTCCTGTCGGGTTTCTATGGCACTGTATTATTAAAGAATACTTGGACACTAGAAATCATTGATGTATTAGTGCTTTAGAAAATATTAATGAAGATTCCTTTACCATGTTTGAGAACTGAATATATTATCATCAAATAGTAAAATAACTTGAATTGATTGAAACAATGAGTGAGTCTCAAGACTCCACAACTGAAATTAAAAGTATTAACTCAAGAAATTTCATGATTGACCTTGTACCATATTCAATCGATAACTTTCCATTAGATGCTATGACAAAACCATCTAAGTTTCTGCAAATAAGGTCTCATGGGCAATTGGAAAACTGCTCAAGTGTGAAGCTGCTGCTAGAGTAATTTAAGGTTGTTTGAATGATGTAAAATTAATGTATTTAGAAGTTAGAAATGTTATAAAACAAAACAAAACACTGACCTCTAAAGTTGGTAGGACATTCTCTTCCTCCAACTCCCCTATACATTTGTTTCATAATCATACACTGAAAATGAACACAGAACCTGCACTCCAATCAGTGTTTCACTCATCAAAATATCCAAGGAATGGTCACAGGGGTCTCCAAGTCCAACTTGCAAGTATGACCTAACACTCACAAGCATGGTGATTATGGCAAGTTACCGATAAGTCTGGCGAGTGGTGAGTTTCAAAGGCAAGTGTTAGGCAAATATTCACTCTAGTGAAGACTCAACAAGGCTCACAAGTCTTAGCCAAGTCAAACTTCACTAGTTATACAAGACCATAAATAATTTAATCCATTTCATGTTCTTATCTTTGGCCAAAATGAAATGAAATGTGTTGATGTTTGCAGCTCAGGCAGGTACTTCTGCAGAGGCGCTAAGTGTCTAAGCGTGCAAGAAGTCACCCACAATCTCCTTAAGACACTTGCTCAAGTGTGAGCAAGTTGCTAATGTAACTTAGCCTAAGTTTCAACATAGGAAAAGCACATAATTATTATGTTGGCTAATTGTGCTAAAGAAACTTAGGAAAAGTTACCAAGTGAGGCAAGATCTAATCTCGACCATCAATTACTTTGGAGATTAGGGTTAGGGATTTAGCTCAATGTAAAGTTATAAAAGCAAGGCTAAGGAGAGGAGAAATACACGCCATACAGCAGCACTAGCCTTTGAAAGAAGCGATTTTCTGAAGTGAGGAGTGTAATACTCTGGTGTTTCGGGTCCAAAGAAGTGCAAAAGGGCAATACTGGATATCTAGATAAGCAAAGGAGAACGAGAATTGATCTAGGGCCTGATTTGTTGGCTCATATCCAAGGCATATTGTATTGTAATTTTCTCAATTGGGCCATTATCCCAAGACGAGAGCCCAAATAACGTTAAATTTGAATGAAGAACTATTGATTGGGAAGAATAATTTTGTGTCCTTGTGATTGAGATTGGTTATATGTAATTGTGCTTCCACTAATTAAGTTAAGAATCTAGTCGTGCATTTATTCAGTGGATCTGTAATCTACTAGGTCAACGAATTATTGGGTGCTAAGTTCAAGGTCGAATTAATAAAATGGAAGGCTTAGTAATGTACCCTATTCACCAAAACAATAATAAAAAACAAAGTGGCCATAGGCATTCATAAGGAAAGGGACAAGCCCATATTGTCCAAAAGGACAACTAATTATATAATAAATGTAAATGGCACAAGGAATGAAAATATACAATCAAGAAAATTGTCATGTATATAATACCTAAAAGACACCACCATGCTAAGGGACATAACCCTTCAGAATAATTATTATGTTAATTTTGGAACCTAGGGCCAAACTTCACCTTGGACAGCTCATATGAGGCAACTCATATTTTTATTGGATTCCTCTCTCCGAGAGTTGTAGGATTGATCTAAAGATCATCCAATTCTGACATGTACAAATGGAATTATGAATTTATTTTGATTATGGACAAATTGTCAAAGTCAACCAGCAATCTAATGTAGGATCAGAAGCCCAACAATCTCGTCTATTCATCCTCAACGTTTGCATATAAATACAAGGTGCCTCCTCATTTGGATACTTCATTAACACACACATCTCTCTCTTCTTAATTGGGTACAGATTTTTGAGGCTTCTCTCTCTCCACACGTGCGAAGAATGCATTGTTCTTTTGTTGTCCTTGAGTTGACCAGACTTGACTAAAAATTGCAGAAGGTTGTTTGACCAGCGTCGACCATCTTTGACTGCAGTTTCGTGTGGGGCATTTCTGTTTGGGCAGGCTGCAGTTCTGGGCAAGAAATCCGAGGTTGTTTGACCTTTGTTTGACAAGTGTTGACTGTGCTAGGGTTTGCTGCAATTTTGACTTTTGTTGACCAGATTTGACTAGACTTTTTCGGACTGTTTTTGGGCTGATTGACTTGCTGTTGGCAGTCGAGTTGACCAAGTTTGACCGAGTTGTTTTGGAGGTCAAAATCTGCCCAGTTGACCAGCGTGTTGAAATTTGGTACCAGAGGACAGGTGGTTCCCTAAGGTGTAAAAATTTTTGTTTTCCCACCCCGGTTTTCAGTTTCTCCTTATTTCTCCCATGTAGTTAAATGCCCTTTCCCA
>APFE030062058.1:6754-21138 GCA_000404065.3 Pinus taeda | reverse complement strand
GTTTGTTGATGGGCAATGTACTGGCTCTTGAGAAAGTTAATAGTGTTGTTCCTGCGGGGCGTTAATCATTTTTAAGAATGATTGGGCAGTAAATTGAACAGAAAACCTTGGAAGTGGAGCAAAAGAATCTGGGTCCACAGAAATCCATGGAAGAATTGGAGAGGAAACACTGTAATGAAATTGTGAAGCTTCAAAGTTATGATTTCCCATTCTGAGCTTGTTTCTCATTTCTGGTAAGTTGGTCATTTCCCAAAGCTAACCTTCTTTATTAACAATATAAATTTTCTTATTGCACGCTCAACGGATATATACAGGGCAATTCATACAAGGCAGTTTTGCTAATTCTAGTTAAGATGTCAGAAAAATTTCAACAATTCTATATACAGTTATCCTCTTTGATAGACATTCCACTGTAATACGGTACAGACAAAAAATACAAATTTCTTAAATCATAAACAAAATAATTGGGGTTGGTTCAAATACAGAAGCTTGAAAACGATATTTAATGGGTTTGTAAGGTCTCACAGGGTTCTAACCTATGCTCTGATACCAAATGTAAGAACTGTAAATTCAGAATTGAACAAGGTCTAACAAATTCATGTTCAGTAAACTCTGAAGCCTTTCAATTCGATATTTAACAGAATTTAACAATATTTCTACTCACAAATATAACATTTTAATACAAATTATCTATTCTTCTATTGAGTACCAGCCTGTCTACTCTGTCGCGACTTCTGCTCCTTCTGCGTTACCAAAAGAACGAAACCACCCAGCCAAACTGAGTAGAACCTTGCTGCCTAGTCCAGTAAGCTTCTCAGTTGAGGCAAACTGGTCCCTCGTGCCCAAAACCTCAGAATAATCTGCGCTCTTCCTTCCTGTGGATAATTTCAGTTTATGATCCTCTTCCTCCTTCAGTTCCCCCATTCTTTACCTTCCTCCTGGTTTATAAACTAATTCTTGGCAATGGTTGTCCTTCCTCCAACACCCACTACTTCATTTCCTCACGACACCCTTCCCATGTCGTGTCATGTATATTTCTTTTAAAAATATATTGATTTTTAATTAACTTTCCTTTTTCTGATTTTATTTTAATATAAAGGTTAGACTGTATTATAAAAATACTTTATCATTAGTTTATTTTTATTATTTTATAATTTGATTAAATAATTATTTATTAAAATTTATTTAATTATTTTTTAAGTAGGTCGTTACACATGGTATAACGCATTCAGTTTTGCCTTTGACTTGGTATTAATTTATCTTTCACCAAAATTTTATGACGTGTATCCATAATTTAACATTAGGAATTCATTTTTTGTTATTTTTTAATTAGTATTTAAATTTATTTATGTGTAAGGTGATTGGTTGAGGTCTTATTATGGGTTGTTTAGTAACTTCCATTTCTATTAGTTACTAATTTTATGTTTTTAGTTTTATTTCATTTTTATTTAACTTTTTGATTTCTTGACAACATCTTTTGGTAAAAATCTCTTAGGAGACAATCTCGTCAACACGTTTCGAACCAACCACTGTGGTTCATCTTCAGGAAAAGATGAGGAACAAGATCTAGGCAACGAAATAAATAGATGAAGAGAGAAGCTAACTAGCTGTTAGAATGTAACAACTAGTTTGACTTAATACCAATTATTAATGATTTTTAATGTTATGATTTGACCAAGGAAGGGAAAGGGAACCAAACTAAATTTATTATTGGTACAATTATTATTAAAATTGAAATTCTAATATTTATAAAAAATATTATTAAAATAAAATCTATTTTTTAAGATTATTAACCAAATTGATTTTGTTAAGAAAATTATGCAACCAAAAAAGAAACTGATTGCAAACAAATTCAAGATTAAAAGTGTAGTACCTTATGCTATATTGTTAAGTGAAAGAGGGACTACTCCTATTGAAGCAATTGTTATGGTGCGAGTCATAATGTATTTAAAAAAAAATGAGCTAATGGAAGAGGGTAGATGGCCTAAGGTTGTATTTAATGACAGATTGTGCAAGAGAAAAAATACTTGGATGCAACGAAATAACAAATGGTTTAGTAAATGGGGTATTTGCTTGAACGGGTGTCCCATAAACAATAAAGAGATAAAAGCTTTTGTTATGGAAAAGTTCCACAAGCTTACTTGGGATAATGAGCTAGGAAGAAAGAAAAAATACTATATTTAAGTGTTTAATCCCACTCATAGTTATCAACTAAAAGCATACATAGAGGCCAATATCTCTTGTAGAGCCAAAATTATTATTGCTAAGTTAAAGATTAATTCTCATAAACTCCGTTGTGAAACAAGACGCTGGAAAAGGCAAGAAGAAATGTGAGAGGAAAGAGTATGCAATTTTTGTTCTTCTGGAAAAGTGGAAACATGAAAATATTTCATTTTAGATTGTGAGGCCTTCAAAGCCAACAGGGAAAATTATACAGATATGCTGGCAACTAGCTCTTGGGATAATATATTTAGCAAGGGGTTTGTCGAGAAGTTAGGAGCATTTATTTTGAAGCTTCACAGAAAGAGGGCCGAATACATCAAGCAGATGAAGAAGCAATTTGTCCCATAGGCTATCTTTAGCCTCGCGGACATTAAAATAATTTCTTTTTTTCTTTTTTTCTTATTACTCAAAATTAGGATTATGTTAAATATTAATATTATAGATAATATTGTTAAAATTTATTATAAATTTTTTTTTTATTTATTTTATTTTTTTTTTTTTTATTTTTTTATTTTTACGTTACCACTAGGATCATTAATGACAGGATTTTATTATTTATTTTATTTTATGATAATAATAATAAATAATAAATAAATAAATAAATAAATACATAAAAACTTAGGAATATAAAGCAGGGATCCAACACTTACTGATACTCTAGCCATAATCTCTATTCAGATTAACATGCATCTTTTCAATTTCTAAGGCCTCTCTAAATTTACGATGATGAAAATGGTCAATCCTAGCAATGATCCTAACATCTTCTATGCAGATGTGATGATTGGTCTTTTCCGCATGTTCTGCCAAAGCGGAGGAGCGAGACGTCCCATGCTTGATGTCAACAACATGTTCATAAATCCTTTGATTTGTTGATCGACCAGTCTCACTAATATGAGGGGACCCACAAGAACAAGGAATGATGTAAACACCCTTCCCATCTTTGGGGTTCATCGGGTCCCTAACTCATCGAAGAGAACTCCGAATAGTGCTAAGGGGCCTAAATGCTGAAGGAATCTTATGCTTTTTTAGGATCCTTGCAATTTTATCTGTGGTCCCCTGAATAAAAGGAAGATGAACTCCGGAAAACTAATCATTGGGGTCATTCTTAATCTTAGGACCTTTTTGAGCCTTAAGGAAAGCTCTAAGACCCTGGGATCTGCTATAAGCGTTTCTATTAAAAACTTTAAGGAAGTAGGTTTTTTCATCTTCAAGGTGATTTTCATTACAAACTCGCAACTTTCGAGTGGCTAAAGTGTTGAGTACACCTAGTTTTTGAGCAGGGAAATGATAAGAACTAGCATGAGATATTATTTTTTCTTTTTCATTTTTTTTTTTATTAATTAATTTTTCACAATTTCCCAGTGATTCTTATTATTTATTAAAAACATATTTAATATATAAATAATTAATATTAATAAAAATAAAATACATTAATAATAATTATTAATATATTAAAAAAACACACATATAATATTTTTAGTTATATAATAATATTAGTTTATTTATTTCTTAATTTTTAGTGATAGCATATAATATTTTATTAATTATTTATTTTTTTTTAATTAAATTAAATATTAATTATATAAAAATTAATTATTTATATTTAAATTTTAATAAAATAATTACCTAATAATCTCAAAACATTTATTTCTAATTTAAAATAATTATTTAAGTAAGCGATTCTGTATAACAACATATGAATTTAAGATCAAATTAAAATTATGATTAAATATGACCATTAATTTTCATTACACAAAATGAGTTTAAGATCAAATAAAATTATATAAATATTACATTAAAACTTGTATTTATGGGGTGAAAGCTTCGTCGTAATGTATGAAGTATATTATTAAATTTAAATAGGGATATATTAAAATTTATTTTATTAAAAATTAAAAAATAAATAAATACCAAAAAGGCATAGTCAGGAAGGCCCACCAATCACAAGATAAAAACTTTAAGGAAGCATCGTGGAGAAAATATAGAAGGATTCTCTATTCGAAAAACAAGTGGAATTTGATTTTTTCCACCAATTCCTTCGTGTTGTCCAAGACGAGCATCAGCAGAGCGATACAGGTGGTGGCACAGAGGCGATATGGGGCAGGTGTTCCGCAAGCTGTTCGATAATATTTTCGGCAATAAAGAGATGAGAGTAAGTACTCCTCCTCTGTGATTGTCATAAGTTTTTTCTCCATTAATTTTCTATCATTCGCCATCCGACCGTAAAATTAGAAACTTCATCTTCTTTGCTTGTGTTGTTTCAATTTAAAATTCCGTGAAAGCTTAGTGCCATATGTTCTCGACCTAGTTTAATTTGGCATGGATCCAGGTATCAGATTCATTCTTGTATCTGATTTATGTATTTGCCATTTGATCCAGCGAGCCTGTATGCTGTATCCCTAAGTTTTGGGTAATTGGCTAGGTGGTTTTAGTACATTTGAACATAATTCTAAGGTTTAGGGTTTTGGTTTTCAAAAACCAGCACAAATTTTCTCGAAATATGAGGAAAATTACCTCTGAGATAATATTCTCTACCCTTAATGAGGGGTTTGAAGCCTTTGGTGAATCAGGTCCCCGAATTCACCTGAAACATTACAGCACAGTGTTGATTCTCTGATATGTGACATGCCAATGAAATAGAGCCAATAAGATAAAATTTTAGGTTTTTCAAAATTTTAGGAATTTGCGGGGACTTCGTGTTTCAGCGGGGAAGACGGTGGTATGTTTGGCTACCCAGTAAGGTTCAATTTCCCTGGCGGCACGAGTAAGCGGCTGGGCCCAGGTGGGAATCTCGGGTGATTTCGAATAAAAACACCCGCGGCTGAACTGAACGAAAGTGCTTGTGTTCAATTGTTTGCCTCTCGGGCCATTTAACCTTCGCCCGACCTCTTTGTTTGTATGTGATCAGAAACGGGACTTGGGAACTATACGAGAAATAGGGCTAGAGGGTTTTGGGTAATAAGAAACATGAACACCTTCCCCACATCTTATGAGAATGGGAACCGGGACAATGGGAAATGGCTCTCATGATCGGGTTTCTTTAACTTAATTTGCGGCCGTTTGTAATGCTTCTCTTGAGTCTTCAGTTTAGAGGGAGCTCTATTTAGAAAAAAAACAATGTTAGGAATTCTATTTTGGGACATGACAACAGCAATTCATGCTATTTTACTATTTTAGCCTCAGACCAACTTAGTTTTGTAACCTGTGTTATAGGCATCTGTCCAGGAATCATAATTATGCGAGATTGTTTGCTGAACTAGCTATGTTGTACGTAGCTGTCTGAAATGCTTTGCAATTTGTTCCAACCTGATAACAATGATGTGTATTTTGAAGGATTGATCTTAACAATTCATCTGAAAGCCTCTTTGAGACTAACACACAAGGCACCCTATGGCTATTCGACAATTAGAAATTTAGAACAGACTAAAGTCATTGTATGATGAATTAATGTTGCATACGAATCTGGTCAAAATTGGCTAACTTATAATTCAAGGCTCTATGCCCGTGGGGGTTTGAATTTGAGCCATGGCGGTGCCCTGTCCCAACGACTAGACCACGGTCCACAACCCAATGGACAACATTAATTCAAAAAAGAAGTCCTTACAAGATATGGCATGAAAATTGTGGGTGGATACAAACAGCAAGAGTTCACCTGCATATTATGGAACAATTTGCCATAGGAATATAGATTCACCAGTACAAAGAATCTGCTATAGCCTATAATCCCATCACCTGTCAGTAAAAGTGCAATCCCAACCTGATAAATTGTAAGCTGTGAATCATTAGTGTATGAGACTGTCAATCATATTCTGATGGGAGGCTAAGTGGCGATAACCACGGCTTTGTAACCTGCAAGCCTACCTTGAAAGTATCAACCTACAGCTTCTTGCTTCCTGAAAATTTGGTTGTGGATCGCCAGATGGTCATCCTTGCTAGGTCACAGGTGAGGAGTGCAAGGGTTGACTTCTCTAAAGTAACCCTTCCTATCAACTCAGTTGGCCCGCAGTTGTGAAACTGTACAGTGTATCCCGTATTTACTAAAGAATACATTGAACAGATTTTTGCCTTTCTTCTCTTAGCTGCTTGTTATTTTCTAAAATTCTAGGAAGATGTGGAATCTTGGAGTTGAAATCATCTGATACTCACAAATTTAGAATGCTGGATTTTTCTGAAGTTGACTCCACAGTAGACATTTTGACAAGTAGATGTTTCGAATAACTTCGCATTATTATATGCTTTATTATAATTAATTACCTTTATTTTTCCTAATTACTTAATTTTTTCTTTCTACCACTTATTGTGTTAGGGTTTTCTTTCCTTTTTTTTTGGTGTTTCATTTTGTAGCGACCTTTCCTCCTGTTGCTTGTCTTCTGAGACCATGTATTTATTTATTTTTTCCTCTTTTTCTTCTCCTTTACTCTGATGTCCTGATGATGTATTCGGTTGTTGAATTTGAAAGGTTGACTTGTCAAAATGTCTACTGTGGAGTAAACTTTGGAAAATCCCAGCATTCTATCTCATTCCCACAGGAATCTCAAAATTACCACTCCCAAATTTGTTGTTCCTGGTACAGGATCCATTTAAGTATGGCTGTTGAACTCCCATGCATACTTGAGACTCCTTCTCCTGCTCTTGGTTCACTCAATTCATTCGCCTATATAGTGAAAATGTTCAGAGTTAAGTTGCACGAAATGCCAAAACTTCTGGAAGTTTCCAAAATGGGTACGGCTGGAAACGTGACCCCCGGAAAATGGAAAGTCGGCGGAAAAAAACACACACACACACATATATATATATATATGCGCGCGCATAATTACGTAATTTTTATTTTACAAATAAGTTAATAACACAATATCTTGCAAGAACAAAAAGAATGAAACACATAAATGGCATTTTAGAAGGAAAACGCAGTACATATTAACTCTAATAGATTCCTACATGATTCAAAATCCAAAATTATCCTTTATAGATGGGGCTGTATATCCAAGCTTGAAAAATCAGTCTTCATACATGAGGGTTTACGTACAAAATTAGCCTTTCTGTGTGGCTATATGTGCTGAAAATGAAATAAAACATGGGCTAATGACAAGTACAATTACATCTGATAATCTTCATCCTCATCTTCATTAACACAAATAGAACAAGGCGTGTTTTTAGCAGAAGTAGAGCGTGGATTGATTAGAGATAAATTAGTTTGTGGAGTGATTCGAGATAAAATTTTGTGGTAGATTACATCTTTTTTGGCCATAGAAGGGTCACACACCCTTCTTGGGTGCTTGAGTGAGTTCGCAAAAACAAAAAAGTCACGGAAACTGGTCAGAACTGGGTGGAAATGGGGCAGATTTCAGCTGAAAGGTTTCACGGCGTTTCAGTTACAGGTACTCCTACTTGGGGGCTGTTTCTTGCAATGAAGGTTCAGAGATTTTGAGAAGGATAAATGGCATGATATGATATAGAAGATTGCCTATCCTTCTTTCTCTAGTAAATGCACTTTATGCATATTCGACTTTTACTTTTCTACAATTTAATAGAAGCTAGGATACACACACACACACTTATAGAAGCATTAACATAGGTAACTATGTATTTGAGTTTGCTTTGGTATGACCACACAAACATGGTTGGTTGGATTATTTTTCCAAGGAAAACCTCTTGGGAAACTAAAGGGATGTTTCTCGACATTGTGGGATGGGATCCCTAGAAAACTGATTTCTTAGACTAGTGTGCTTAACTCAGGGGGATTCAAACCAGGCACCTTCTGGTATGGAACTAGCCAAACGGTGACAACTAGTTGAGCTAACCCCTTGGGCCATAGTTGCCTGA
Source organism: Pinus taeda (assembly GCA_000404065.3). Lineage (NCBI taxonomy): Eukaryota > Viridiplantae > Streptophyta > Pinopsida > Pinales > Pinaceae > Pinus > Pinus taeda. Next base: position 13,092 of record APFE030062058.1, on the reverse strand, counting down.
GTATGCATCGATTAGGTCTAGCTTGGGTGGTTAAGAGGAGAAGTCATTATTCTCCCCACCTAGGTTCAAAACTTTGTTGTGGCATGTTTGCTCCTCATGGGCTGATTGGGGTTGGCAAGTTACCAGCTATCTCACTAATAGCTTAAGTGCTTGAGGGTTGGATGAGATGTTTCAAACATTTTTTAACCCAAGGGGCTAGCTCAACTAGTTGTCGCTAATGTTGTTGGTCATTTGGCTAGTTCTGTGCCAATATGTGCGCAATTCGAATCCCCTTGTTTACTAGGAATAGCATCCATGAGTATGGGAAAGCGACCGTTGGGGTTTTCCAACAAGATTTTTGTTGGAAAGAAACATAGTTGGCTGGACATACCTAGTCCTATTAAGTATTATGTTTACTTACGCTTGGATGTTGGTTAGATAGGTAGATGATATCATGAACAAGTGGTGCTGGATATCAAGAAATCTTTTACTGATTAGTTTAGGAATTGAAATGGAAGATGACTTGGAAGAAACAAATATTAAGAGCAGAACTTGACACAAGAAGCAGATGTTATTTGTATTAAATTTATTTTGGAAAATAGGCATATAAGAGTATAAGCTATTAGAACAACGCTATATATATCATGTGACTACCCTTGATAGGAAAATGATAACCAACCACCTTGTTTCAGAAGCAATAGATGAGGATTTGACATATTTGTCTCATATATATCCAGAAGTCACATGAATGAGGGTATGGCATTTTTGTCTCATTTAGACCCATAAATCACATGAATGAGAAACTTGTCAAATTAACCATGATTGTTACAGATTGTCTCACTTCAGTTGAGTTTTTGAAACACACAAACTAGAAGTTGGTCTGATTAGGTGAATTTGAATGCAGATGTCCTAAATAAGAATAGGCAAAGATTAAGTCCAGTATTGTTTGCAACTTTGAACAGAGGGGCAATACAGATTTTGGGGACACATGCCATGGCCAATCAGACATACATTGGGCAGATCTACATAATCATTATCTACCACTGTAGTACATAGCCTTGAATCCTTGAGCCAGTTGTTGAAGAATCTAGTCTGTAACATTTACGTCCTTTTGGTCCTTTTAGGAGAAAGGGCACCCCTGCCCCCATCTGACTCAGAATGCACCGATGCAAAGTCGAATACGAAGAGTTCAGAGAGGATCCAGGGATCTAGGCTGGACACTGGCCAACCACTGAAACTCTCCCAATACCCAAGGCAGCTGGAAAGATTCTAGTAATGCAACACTGATAGGCAGTGCTCTGTGAAGGGTGTGTTCGACTCAGAGGTCTGATAGAGCTGGGATGCATGTTGCCCTGTTGGGATCTAATCTGAGGGTCATGCCATGAATGAAGTTTCATCAAAGCCCTAGTCAGAACCAGTATACAAACAGTAGGTCTAGAGGAGATGTGGATTCTCACTGATTTAGAAGTTTACGCCTCATGGGACTCTCTACATCACTTACAATCATCATCTGTCAAGATCCCAGGAAAGAAAGGAGTAACTAATCTAACATGGCTTGTCTTGGGTGTACCATGTAGAATCTGTCTTCTGATATCTAGGACCTCCCTTAGAAACAAACCTAGACATATTTTACTTTCGTCTCGTTACTGGAAGACAGTAATAAGGGATCTTGATTTTCTATAGAGGCAACGGAACTTCCTCCTGATCTCATAGTATACCAGGCTCTAGAAGATAAGGTGGTTCTTTGACTTGATGTCATGTAGGTGACAAATCTGACATATCCTCCCATACATCAGATTGTATGGTTATTGCTCTGTAGAAGATGGCTCTGCCTTTCCCAGCAAGCGATCCGATTTTGGGCCTCCAACATATTCTATTTTTAGACAGCAAAAGGGTGCATTATGTCTGCAATTTAAACTTTGCATTTATGAGATATTTTTCCTGTTTTTAGCAGGAGTTGAGTGCCCTTTTGACCTCATTCTGGGCACCTTTATGGAGGATTTTTTTTCTGCAGTTTCGAAGTCTAATTTTAATCCAAGCAAGGTGCTGGCATGATGAATGGTTTTAATATATTGCAAGAATATTTCTAACTCGATGACACTTTCTGTAGAGTCGTTTTTAGCTTGCTTTTCCAGGATTGCTTTGTTCTATTTTGAAAAGGATATAAGTGTTCCATTGGATCTCCATTGAGGTGCTGTATGACAGCTATTATTGGCATGCTTTCATGAATTTATCATGTCATATCTTCAGCAGATTAAGTCACCTTGTTCGACCTTACCCCTTCCTTTACCGGCATGTCAAAGCAAGCTTTTGAGGATATTCTTTGCCTTTTTCTCTGATCCAGAAGATCTATGTTGTTAGTGTCACAAAAATCGCAAGCCAAACTCACTGAACGACTTGGACTGGGTGGGAAAAGTGTCTTTATGGCCCAGCTTATGTCAAACTCGGGATTTACTGAGATTGACTCAGTTAATGCAAGTTTGAGTCATGATTAATCATAAGTCAAACTTTCCTTGCATATTTTTACTGTTTCTTTCCTAATCTGAGTCAAGCTCCTGTCTCTTCCTCTTTGCCAACTTTTTCCTGATTTTGAGTCTTCTAAATTTTCATTGTTATTAGTAGACTTGGGCACATTACATATGGAGTAGTGGGTGCTTTATTTGAAGCTTATTCCAGGCATGCATAGTCTTATTGTTTCAGAAAGATAAACTAGCTGTTGGAATGCCATATTTGAGCTCGTGTAGATTGAGTTTGCTCCACATGCACCTAGGATTGACAGGTTCTGTTAATTCTAGGTTTACCTTCATAAATCTGAGTTCTAGTTTCCAGTATATATTTATGGATATCATATAGGGTGAGTCAGTGTTAAGAATTTCACCATTTGGCATCAATGGTTCGTAAGTACCTTAGCTTTGTTCTCGCCTTACCTTCTTCCAGAGTTGTATTGTATGAGTTCCAGGGAGTAGTCAGATATTAGTGTTTCAGGGGGATAGCACATCTTGTGCTGTAATTAGTCGAGCTTTCAGTTGAGACCTCTATCTTTCTATTTATAACAGTTTTTCCCATGCATCAGATTCACGTTAAGATTGAGGAGCATGCATGGGGAATGGAGGACAGTCAAATGGTCACTTTAAGATTCTTGATTTTGATATTTTAGCATGTTGATGATATTTCTGGCATGCTGATTTTTATTTTTTTTAATTAATTAATTTATTTTTAATTTTTTTCTCTTTTCTATGTACCTATTATGGCATAGAGTATTAGTGCAAAATCTCAAGCCATTCTAAGCGCTTGTATTTTTCAGGGATCAATTTTGTTTTTGTTGGACACCTAATCCTAAATGGGTTAGTGTGGAAGCTGAATAGACTAAGTAGTCCAAGAGACCTTGGGATGTGAAACCCAAGAGTCACATAATGTACTATAAATGTATATCATTTGTCAATAAAAATTGTATTGCATGTTTTATTTTTCATATTTTCTCTCGCTCACCATGTGTGTTTAACATGGTATCAAAGCAGGCGATTGCTGGTCCTGCTCCAATTTGAGGCACTTGTTTTGTGGTATCTATATATATGTCAGTTCTGCATTACCTGACATATCAGTTTTTGTAACTCCCTCCTGCATAGTCTACTCATATTCTGCCCATGTTCTGCAGGCTGACATGATTGTCATATCCCTGTGGAATCTCAGTCATTGTTTAATAATTTCGTTGTGTGTGAGTTCCATTTTGCTATGCATACGCATGGATTCATTATGAGTCTCAACCCAAGCTTGCGCCTGCCTGTTCTTCTGAATACATTAATCGCTCTCTGGCTGTCCAGACCATGAGCAGTTAGACCATGTCATAAACGTTTCAAAAAAAAAGGGCGCCTCCATTGATTATACTCTGCGGATTCCCACATCTCACCTACGCCTTCATTTGTTTTCTGTAGCGACCGTTAACCAAAAGCCTACTCCACCGAGCAAGTCATCCTTTTGTTTGTCTTAGGCCTGATCATATCCCTTCAATATACCCACTATGTTACGACCATCATTGGTAATGACGGATATTGTTTCATCGACTAAATCCTCCAAGCCTGAGATAATAGACATGGCGGAATGCGCACAATAATATTGATTTGGAAATACGACGACAAGAGAAGCTGAACAGATTTCTTGTTGAAGAGCTTCCGAAAAAGCCACAGTTGTTGCTGCAGAGGGCGAGTGCTTCTGAAGATTTCATGAGGGTAGAAGAATAATCTAGAATAACATGTACATTTGACCATTGTATTTAAAGACAAAGATTGCTGGCGCCGTGTGTGGGAATGTGAAAAGTTTGATGCGTTGAAGCATGACATAGTATGCTGTTGCTAATGCGTTGTTTTGATGTGTTGCTGATGCGTTGAAGCATGACATAGTATGCTGCTGTTGATGCGTGGTTCTTATGTGCTGCTTTGAGACAGCTGATACGCGTGGTTATGCTATTGTCTTTTTGATACCTCTGCGTTAGATATGACTTGAAAGGAAACCATATGTATTTTTAACGCTGTCCCATATGTTTTAAGGCTGTTCCATATTTTTTTAACGCTGCCATATGTTCTAACGCTGTCAAGCACTTTGGGAGGAAGGCGTTGGTTCTTCAATTTTCTTTTTAAGATAAGAGCCTGAGAAAATGCCAGTGAAGAGAGACTCATAGAGGATGAGTTTGCATGACTAACGAGGAATAAGAATCGTCTTTTCTCTTCTATTTTGTGTGAAGTCAGTAAAGGGTGGTTCGTAGATCGTACACGACTGCGCGTGAAAGGGAGTTTTTGCGCACAAAAACTAGACAGGATGATGTTTGCTATCATTTGAAAGAAACACAGGATCAATGCCAGTTCTAAAACTTATTATACAACATATATGGGCTATCAAAATGATTTTTTGCAGATTACATGGGTTAGACAAAATCTAAAAACCTCAGACGAGGATTGCCAGCAGATCAGTCTTGACCGATCAGCCAAAGAGAATACAGAAAACTGTTATATGGACACTTGAAGACACAGCGAGTGAAGATTGAAGCGATTTGAGGAGATGGGTATTAAAGATTCAAGGCCTCAATAAGATATGGAGAGAAGACCGAGAAAGAACAAATTTAGTGTGTGGTGATCCACTAGACTTTCTCATTTGTTAATTAATTTATGCAGTTGTAGCTACGTTTTGGAGTGTTATGCTGAGAAAAATATTGAATCCGTTCTTGTGTGAGGCCAACATTTTTGCCATTTCAAGGGTGTCGCTTTAGAGTGTTGTTGCGTTGTTTTGCTTGGAGAATCTCGTCCTGTTATAGTTTACTATGATCTGTCTGCTCACATTCAGTGAAGTGTTCGAGAAGGTCCGTTTTGTGGCAAACCACCTGAATTGAGACAGTCTGTACGAAATTTTGTGCACTGGTGCGCAACGTTGGAATCTGGCCACTTGTATAAGCAAACCGAATTTTGTTGATAGTAAATACTATTGTAATTTTCTGATTTAGAGTCATTTTGCATTTTGCTGGAATTTATGCAAGTTCAACTGTGTACACACACTTCAACAGTTTGGAAGTTTTTTAATCTTGAAGGTGGACGTTAGGTCACTGATCATTTGCTGACATTTATAAAGGATATTGCAGTGACATTGAATTGTGAGTGATTGTTGCTTCTTCTTCACTGGTTGATAGTTGTGATCAGTTTCTTTAACGTATAAGATGACCAGACTTGATAATGCATTAGAGTTGTTAAATACTCTGATACATTCTACTGTTGATGAGATGGTTAAGATCAACAAAACCTCTCTATTCAATATTAAAATATGTCTACAAAATGTACAGGAGAATATTGAGTTTTTGCAGCTTGAGACAAAGCTACAACAAGAAGAATTAAATAGAGGAGTCATCATTCTGAACCTGTTTCTGTTCAGAAGATTGAAACAGACTCCCATAAACAGCATGTTAATAATGTTTACAGTTCATTCAAATAAAGTAGCAGTTGTAAATGCAGATGCAGAAACTCAGTCTGCACTTTCCAAGCCCATCATCAGACCTTGGGAACAGCTTGTCCACAACAAGCACAGAACTGGTCTTGGATATGACAAGGACTTGTCCTTTCATATTCCAGACTATGCCAAGCCCATTCATTTTCAGAGTGCTGGATTCATTCATGACAGTTCACCTCCAGCGGTTCTAGATTCTGCCTCTCTTCCACAGCAATAGCAACAACAACAACAACAGATTGTAAAATGCCAACACTGTGACCGAGTTGGCCATTTGAAAGATCACTGTTTTGATTTTCATCCATATAAGCACTGTCATAAAACCAATCATTCTTCACACAGATGCTTCAGAAACAAACGTCCTGCAAGAACAA
>APFE030062057.1:0-11473 GCA_000404065.3 Pinus taeda | reverse complement strand
TTAGATACTTTAGGAAACTAACAAAAACAAAACCCCAAAACAAAATAAAATCTATAAAACAACGAAGTAAGAAAAAGGTTAACTAAGCACATATGGTGCACCACACTTCATCAGTTTACGATACCCGGATTGATAATTTATGTAGAGCAATTTAAGACGTTAAATTGACTAGACAGCTACTACAGTATTCCTAAGCAAGGATTAAACTCTGTTCGGAGTCCCCTCGAGGCGCTTATTGGTGACTTAGCCCATAAGAATCAGGTCGACGAGTTGAGCAAGGTGGTATCATTCAATTGTTAGTGCCAAAAATTTCAGGTGGTCCCAAATTTTAAGTACATCAGATCGGTTCATGGTACAAACTAGAGCTCAAGCTATGGCCAATGAGAGGATTGACAGCCTTGAATCACAATTAAAAGATGTCATATTGCAGCTGAAGAACTTAAATGAAACATTGTCTAAGGGCAAGGTGGAGGAACGCGTGGAGGCATATATTGGCAATGAAAACATTAAGGGTGAGTCTAGCTAGTCTATTCACCTCTTTGGCACCCACCAACAATCACATTCACGACCACCCAAGTTGGACATGTATAAATTTGATGGCTCTCACCCGGCAGCATGGATAGCACAAATGGAGCAATATTTCACATTGAATTACATCTTGGATGATGCAATTCAGCTTAGTGTGGGTAACATGTACTTGGACAATGAAAGATGGCAATGGTGGCAATGGCATCAATGGTTCTATGGAAGGCCCTTGACTTGGCAGACATTCAAAAAAGCTCTTACGGATCGCTTTGACCATGAATCTGATTTTTTGGGTCATCTCACTAAGCTCCAACAGATAGGAACAATGAACGAATATATTATAGCATTTGAAGCCTTAGCTTTCCGCACTAGAGATCTACACGATGAGTTCTATGTGGAATGTTTTGTCAGTGGTCTCAAAGAAGCCATACAAGCCCACGTCCGACTACACCACCCTAGCTCATCGCTGCATGCTTGTAGGATAGCTCGTGAAGTAGAACGTGTGTTAGCAGCCCAATCCAATCACCCAAATTTCATTGCCAAGGGTTGCCCCACACAGGCTCAAAGCACTACCCAAACACTCAAGGTTCAAAAGGTGTCACCAGAAGAAATGGTGAAAAGAAGAAAGCAAGGATTGTGTTACTATTGTCATGAGAAGTACTCCCTCGGGCATAAATGCAAGGAGCCCAAATTATTTCAAATTGATGCTACTGATCACAGTTCATCAGAGGAAGCCCCACCACTTGAGGAACCAGAGGAGGAAGAAGAGGATAACCAGCAGGAAAATGTACCTGAAGAACTAGTTATCTCGTTGCATGCTTTGGCAGGGATTTCTTCTCCCCAAAATCTCAAAATTAGAGGTTTTATTAAGCATCGCCTAGTAGTAGTCTTGATTGATAGTCACAGTACACATAATTTTATCCATCAAAGAGTCACGAAAGCAATGCATTGTTTTGTCCAAGCAGTTTCTAACTTCCAGGTCCAAATTGCTTATGGGGGGGAAATGAAATGTGAAGGCCGCTGTGAAAATGTCAAACTTCAAATGGGGGATTATCAGTTAAAGACCCACATGTTTTCCATACACATGGGAGGGTGCGACATTGTCCTGGGTGTTGAATGGCTTCGCACACTTGGCCCAATCACAAAGGATTTCCAGGAGTTATATATGAGCTTTAAGCAGAACAACCACACACATACCCTCCACGGACTCCAGGCGAGAGCTCCCTCTATCATCAGCTCACATCGGATGGAAAAATTGTTAAAAAAGGGCCACCATGGAGTTATAGCCCAATTTAATGCCATCCAGGCCTTCGAACCCAATTCTCTTCATATTCATCTTGAGATGCAACGGATCTTAAACAACCATCTGTAAGTATTTGACAAGCCTCATGAGCTTCCACCCTCGAGAGGGGAACATGATCATAGCATTACTTTGGTCCCAGGGGCCCAACCACCAAATGTGTGCCCATATAGATATCTGTTCACCCAAAAGAATGAAATTGAAAAAATAATCAAGGAACTCTTGGAAGCAGGTGTCATTCGTCCCAGCATTAGTCCTTATTCATTGCCAGCAGTCATGGTGCTCAAGAAAGATGGGGAATATCGTATGTGTCCAGACTTTAGGGCCCTCAATAAGTTGACAATCAAAGATAAATTTCCCATCTCAGTTGTCGATTATTTGCTAGATGAACTAAATGGGGCTCAATTTTTTACTAAGCTCGACCTTTGCTCGGGCTACCACCAAATTCCAATGAAAGTAGACATTCCAAAGACTACTTTCCGAACTCATGAAGGCCATTATGAGTTCCTAGTTATGCCATTTGGTCTTTATAATGCCCCATTCACTTTTCAGAGCCTTATGAACCACCTGCTCAAACCATATCTCAGAAAATTTGTCCTTTTTCTCTTTGATGACATCCTCATCTACAGTCGCACCTAGGCCACACATCTTCGGCATGTAGATCTACTCTTGCAACTGCTCCAAAAGCATAAATTATTTGTCAAGATGTCCAAGTGCTCTTTTGGCATGGAAGAAATTGAGTATTTGGGCCACATTGTGGGGCGTGAAGGTGTCAAGGTGGACCCCAAAAAGATCCAGGCGATGTAGGATTGGCCTCAACCAAAGACCTTGAAGAGCTTGAGAGGATTTTTGGGTCTCACAAGCTACTATCGCAAATTTGTCCGCAATTATGGTTGCATTGCTAGGCCCCTCACTCAACTCCTCAAGAAAAATTAATTCCTCTGGAATGATGAAGCACAATAGGCCTTTACAACTCTTAAACATGCCATGTGTTCCGCTCTAGTCTTAGCACTACCCAACTTCACCAAATATTTTATTATTGAATGTGATGCTTCTGGTACAGGTATTGGGGCAGTCTTAATCTAGGAAGGTCGACCCTTGGCCTTCACGAGCCAACAACTAAGTGGGAAGAATATGGGACAATCTACCTATGAGAAGGAGATGATGGCCATCTTACATGTAGTTGATACCTGGCGACCAAACTTATTGGGGCGACATTTCCAAATCCACACAGACCATCAAAGCCTTAAATATTTTTTGGAGCAGCCACTATCCTCACCACAACAAAATAAATGGCTCGCCAAAATGTTGGGATATGATTATGAGATAATTTACAAGAAAGGGTGCAAAAATATTGTAGCAAATGCATTATCCTGCCAATTTGAGGAGGAAAGTACCCTGCTCGCAATTTCCCTTCCCATTCTAGAATGGATTGACGAGGCTCGCAAGGAATGGTTTTCACATCCATGGCTCTCCCAACTCATTAATCAATTGCAGACGGATCCAAATTCCACAGCAGGCTACTCGTGGCAGGATGAGATTTTTCGATACAAGGATAGAGTCGTAATATCACCAACATCCACCCTCAAAAGCCGCATTTTGGCGGAGTTGCACTAATCTCCCACTGCAGGACATTCAGGGTTTCAGAAGAAGTATGCTCGCACTCGAAGATAATTTTTTTGGACAGGCATGAAAAAGGACATTCTTAATTTTGTAGCTGAATGAGACATCTGTCAGTGCCACAAAGGAGAAATAATCAAATCCCCAAGCACATTACAACCATTACCCATCCCGACCTTAAACTGGACGGAGGTTTCTATGGATTTCATTATGGGTCTTCCAAAGTCAGGAAACAAGTCAGTCATCATGGTGGTTGTGGACAGACTTTCTAAGTATGCTCATTTTTGTACCCTACCCCACCCTTTTACACCGACTTTGGTCGCTCAATCTTTCATGGATCAGATCTTCAAATTGCATGGCATGCCCACTTCCATTGTGTTTGATCGTGACTCAATCTTCACTAGTAACTTTTGGCAAGAACTCTTCCACCTACAAGGTACCCAACTACAACTTAGTACTTCCTATCATTCACAAACTGATGGTCAAACTAAAGCAGTCAACAAATGTCTGGAGACCTACCTTAGGTGTTTCACTTCAGAAAAGCAACATCTCTAGGTATAGTGGTTACCTCTAGCCGAATGGTGGTATAACACCAACTATCATGCCACCACCAAAATGACTCCATATGAAGCAGTTTATGGTCAAATCCCTCCTTCCCCTACTTCTTATATCAAGGGACGCTTGAAGGTACAATCACTGGATCAACTCCTACAGAACCGCACCACCATGATGGCGCACCTTCGAGAGAATCTTCATCAAGCCCAAAACCGCATGAAGCAACAAGCAGATCGACATCGCTTAGAATGCAAATTTCAAGAAGGGGATAAGGTATTTTTGAGACTACAACCATATAAGCAAACATCACTCAAAGAAAAGGGTTGTCAGAAATTATCTCCAAAATTCTACGGACTGTATCAAGTACTTCAGCGCATTGGAGAAGTCGCCTAAAAGGTAGCTTTGCCACCCACTGCAAAAATCCATCCAATATTACATGTATCATGCCTCAGGAAAGTGATTGGGAACCATTGTAGAATTCAAACTAGTCTACCTGAAGCGGATGAAGAAGGGTCAATCTGGCTCCAACCTGAACAAGTTCTTGACACACGAGAACGGAACCTGCATGGCTGCACGATCAAGGACGTCCTCATCAAGTGGAAAGACACCTCTCTGGAAGATGCAACCTGGGAACCAGCCACTATCCTTCAACAGTTTTCGCAACTTCAACCTTGAGGACAAGGCTATTCTTATGGGGGAGGGCATTTTAGGGTCCAACCCTAACCCCCTTATTTATGTAATAGGATCAAGTCATAATTATAGTTAAGTAAAGAGTCAATAAAGCCCATATTAATAATTGTAAGTGGTTAACCCGCATTTAATGAAGGGACCATAGTTAGTTGCAAATGGGCCATGGTATTAGATAGATGGTATTAATAAGAACCATGGTATTGCATGTATGAATCCTATATAAAGGTTAGAGACTCCCCTCGAGGAGCATTGTGTCTTATTTTGTAATTGATCTCAGTTCTATTGGAGGTTTCCCCCCTCGAAGAGGCAAGTGAACATTTCTTTCTGAATAATAAAATACTTGTTGTTATTTCTCATTGTTCTATGTTCTTGGTATATTTCTTCGCATATTTGGTATTCTGGTATCGTCTTGTAGGTTAAGAGCATAACAATTTGGCCTCTTAATTCGACATTGCCTCTCACCGGTGACAGGGTATCTGGATTCTACTACCTTGAGTAGCTTAAGGTTAGCGTGGTTTTCCACTTGCATTTTCAGTTTTATTTTAGAGTTTTTGATGATGTAAGTTCGTTTCCCAATATCTATCGTTATGTGTATATTTTTGCAATATGTAATCAAAAAAGTTTCTACCACCAAAACAACATTGGGAGATGGCCACATTCATTGCGTTGAAGTTGATAATGGACAATTATTGTTAGATGTCATTTTTAATCGTTGTAGCCTTGATGCATTTTGACTTTGTAGCTCATAGTTATCTTTGTTTAATTTTATTTAATGGTGTTTTGGGTATCTGCTAGTCTTGATTTTTCATTTCTTGTTTGCATTTACCATAGTGTTAGTTTGCTTTGTAACCTTCAGATTTGGAATCTGTACAACACTACATGAGATGTAATTGTGTATTTGTGTCTTGCAAAAATTAACTGTTGAGATTGAAATATCTGACGTCTATCGTGAACTATGACTTCTAACAATTGGTCCTTTTTTTTTTTTTAATTCCATAAATGTACAGTAGTGTAGATTGTTTAATTTATTTAATTTAACAAAATACAAATAGCTAATTGTCTCCCAGACAACGAATAAACTAAAGCCACATCATGCAATTAAAAAATAAAGTGGATCCACCTCGGTAATACAAATGAATGATTAAATTCTCATTTAACCAAATTAAGTAATAATAAGTGGCGTTACAAGATTTTATTCAGTTGTGACACCCACATCTTTTTTTCCATTAATGGCAAGGTCAGTGAGTAATGCATATCCAAAAATTTTTATTAGAAATTATCATCATGTGTTTCTATATAATTGACCAGAGATTAGATTAGATTCTGCCTAATCAAATCATACAATAAATGCTCGTGTTTAATAGTTTTTCTTTCCCCAACAAATTGGTCTATGATATCCCTTCATATCTTCATGGGACTTGTCCCATGTCCAATGCATTTTTGACCAAGCCACCATAGTACACAATGCATGTTCAACGGTTTGGCTTGAGATAGGGTGAATTTTCGTATTTTTTTCTCAAATTCAAGTACAATAAAAGGGATTTGTTATACTAGCTAATATAGTTGGTTGAATTGAACCAATTAGATTTTAAATAAATAAATTTATATATAATAAAATTCAATTACTAATGTTAAACTATGAAAGAACAATAGATTTTTTTTGGTCAAGCACAAGTAATAGTCAACTATAAAAAATTGAATGCTAGACATAAATAATAATCCTTTTCAATTATTACGAGCAATGTAGCCCTTGTTCAAATGTGGTAGTTGGCTCATACATTTAAAAGTTCAATAATTAAACTACACAATAGGAAACGCTAGCTATGTGGCCTTGTTAAAAAACGACTTTGTTTTTATTAAAAATAAAGGTGTTTCATTTGAAATTTCCCTTTTATTCACAAAAGGAAAAAAGACATTCATTTTTTTTAAGATTGTTCTTTTAAAAAATGACAAAAGATCTTGAAACTTTTTAAAAGAGGTTTATAAAAACAAGGGGCATTGTTTAAATCATCTCTGAGTATTGTAACATTGTTTTTTAATAGAAACAATTGGATTTGTGAAAGTTTTTGTGAAATCATTGCTCTTGTAGAGAACTTGTAGATTCATTTGTTTTAAAGAAGTTGAGTAACAGAAGCCACCACAAAGACGTTTTTATTGCAGGGACTTGTTATGTCTGCAAGTCGATTTGCTTGTGGAGCCATATTTTGCCAATGTTTAACAAATGGGAAAAGATAAGAAGCTAAGATAGTCAAAGAGAAAAGAAGAATTATTTGAGATATATTCCAACAAGTTGGAAGACAAAAGGAAAAATAACGCCTTCACATTAAAATGCATAAAGGAATGTGTAGATGACAACATTATTCCCTTCATTGCAGATGAAAAGATAACCAAAGAATCCTAGGATACCCTTGGGAGGATTTTTGGTGTAAGCCAGAGTAATATTATTAAATATGAAAAGGAAGGTGGACTTATACCAACAGATCTATAGAAATAGTTTAGTGAATCCCACTTCAAAGTGGGTGACAATGATAATGGTGTGTTACCAGTAGCAAAGAAAGAGCAGAAAAGATCTCGCGAGTCCAACTGTGCACAACCACAGGTGGATGATGATTTAGTTAATCCAACAACCGAGTTTGTTGATTGTTGGACACCTAATCCTAAAGGGTTAGCGTGGAAGCCGAATGGACAAGCAGTCCAAGGGACCTTGGGATCTGAATCCCAACGGTCACCAAATGTACTATAAATGTATATCTAATTGTTAATAAAATGTACTGAATGATTTATCTTTCTTATTGTTTTCCTATTATTTCTCCTTAACCATGTCTGTTTAACATGGTATCAGAGCAGGCGTATTCCTGCCCTGCATAATTAATTTGAGCCACTTGTTTTTGTGGTCTCTATATATGGTTCTGTGTTACCTGACCTCTGGCGCACTGCCTGCCTTCTGCTCCTCTGTCCACTGCTTGAAGGAGAAACGCTGCCGGAAGCACAAACGCTGCCTGACAAGGAACGCCTGAAGGTAACGCTGTTGATATATGAGTGGATTTGATATATGAGTTGGTTTGACATCTGTATTAAAAATTACGCTGTTGATATATGAGCGGATTTGATATATGCGCTGGTTTGATATCTGCTGTTTGATATATGAGCGGATTTGATATATGAGCTGGAGTTGGACATTGAAACGCTGCTCCTCCTGCGATTCTGAGTGTAACGCACATTCCAGCTATCTGAAAATAGAGGCCTGGGTATTTTTAAAACCTGTCAACTCTGCAGAACCTGCTTGCCATTAATATTTCTCTGTTGATCCTGTCAGTTATAGACATAACATTTTTCATTGACCTGTTCCCTTCTGCTACGCTGCTCCTCCTGTAGCTACTCCACCTGCATGTAACCGCCATTTTTATGCACTGCTCCATTCTTTTCCAGTCATCGAATATGATTAATTCATTCTCATTCTGTGCATTGTAACGCCTAGTCTCTGCACTGTTTTCAGTCTTGAAAAAAAAAAAACAATACGCTGCCTAGTTAACACTTCACAAAACGCTGCTCTTGGCATTTACTCAACCTGTGCAGCTGCACGCCGTGAACGAATCACTGCAGATACATTTGCAGATTCCACTGGTTTTCGACAGAGTAATGAAAATTTGAATGTAATTGCTAGAAACGGGTCCTACGGGAATTCGATCCTTCAGTTTGATTCTTGCCTTCAGATTTAGGGTTTCATACCAGCAAGGATTATTCGTAGAAGCGTACGACAAAGACTGCTGGTGGCGTGGATTCGTCGTGAGGAGGCTCTTCTGTGGGGAGGAATTTTGGTTGGTTCACTTTCCCGGCACCAAAACTCTCTGCGCACATCGCCTTTCAGCCTTACGTCGCGCTCAAGACTGGAAAGACGGAACCTGGCACGTGGTTGGAGACTTTCATGAAATACCAGAAATAAAATTTAGTTAATAAGAAGAAAGGGTGTTGTACAAAGTTAATGTCCCTGCCCACTGGAGCTCACGAATTATAGAAATCTACCATTACGGATAAACCAAGCTACTGCTAATGCTTTGGAAGCTGAGGAGAGAACAAAAAAAGATGGATTAACATGATGTCTCGGGACTGTAATCGTTTTTGCAAAATCATGCAGAAGCGTCCAAGTGACAAAAGAAATCTGCTACGTACAGTATGGTGGGGCCAGCCCAAATATTATTCATAAAATAAATGTGTGGAGGTTCACGTTTCTGGGTTGAAAGAAGAGATAGCATGACTTCCTTGTGTCATTATACGAATTGATAGAGTGTGTACAAAACGCTAACTCCATTTCTTACTACTCGACACAACTTGAAGTGAGACGAGAATCTTTACCAGATGCATATCCTTGCAATTGAGATGTCTCTCTGCTACCTGGAAGTTAATTTACTCTGCGTGTGGGCGTGCCATGAATGCCCGTGTGTTTTGACTACTACGTTTCATAGAATACCCTCTTTCTAGAGTTGTCCCAAGGGAGATACAAGTTATATCAGGGTGTGATATTTCCTTTGTTGGGAAAGAATAGAGCATAGGCAGATCGTAATCGCTATGCTGGACATGGAGCAATCCCCCCACAGGCCGAGTTCCTATTTCTGGGCATGACCATGACTTCTGCAAGTGGTATTGAAAGGGACGAGAACCTAATTAGTATGTTGAGATTGTTGTAACCTAATATTTGGAGTTGTGTATCATCCCAAGTCTTTCGATGTTCCCTGTTCCGTCTCAAAGCCAGTTGGATATTCCCTTACAGCAAAGATTGTCATTTCGTTCCTGTCATTCCAGGTTCTAATTTCAGTGTTGAATTGTTCTACAATTTGTATGGAGAGGGCCAACTCACATTAAAATAGGAGGCCACATTCAGGAGTGGGATTTGCTGGATAAAGACCATTAAGAAGATAGATCGATTTTCCTGAGGATGAAATAGAGCACGAAAATCCCTGGACTTTTTCACGAGTTCTGTTGTGAACAAGCGGAACGAAACTCCTCTTTATTTTTGTTGGACAAGATATCATTTTGCTGGATGAGTTTGTTGACTAGCGTGCATCAGAGATGTAGTGTACCAGATTGAACCAGCTGTGCCAAGCCACCGGTTCCAGGTTCTCCTATACGTTGTGCTATCAGTGAGATGGTTTGGATTGAATACTGAAAAGTTCAGTTGTGAATCAACCTATGCGGTTATGTATTTTTGTTGAGGTTTTAATATTTCTGATTAAACAGTGAAAATTGCAGAGGTTCTATTGTACTAGTGTTGAATTGGGGTTTTTAGGATTGTGTTTTAATTCTTTTTCTCCCTCGATTCGTTTAGAAGATAGAGCACATACAAGCAAACAATTTTGTTTAGTGTGTTGCACAACAAGAGATAAATCTATAAGAAATAGGAGGCGGCTCCGCTCATTTCCTCCTGCTATGCCTGTTAAAATTGAAGAGAAGCTATCCGATGATAGAAGAAATGGTGTTTGAAAAGCCGGTTTAGAGAAACGAGACAACAGTGATTTTTGTTGAGCAACATATATTTAGATTGATCACGATATTTGGAGAGAGATCTTGGGCAAAACGGCGCATACAACAGCAGCTTGGAGAAGTCTCTTCTCCTTTGTCGTTGTCCATGTCTGTCTGTTTAACAAGCACAGTAACAAATTGACCCAACCAAAAGTTACCGTCAGATAATATTTCCTCACTTCTTTGAACGATTTTGTGAAGAAGGCAGCAGACGAATAAGATCAAGAAACGGAAAAGGAACACAATAGTTTCCTTCACAGAGAACAGAATCAGCAAAAGAATGACATATAGGAGATATATAGTAATTTCTTCAAAATACAGTTAAACTAGGAAAGTGGCTTTCAGGATTTCACAGAACAGAGAGTGCATTTTTGGTCATTTGATTGTTTTTACAAATACATTGTTGATTTGATTGTCTGAATAATGGAGAAAAATCATGGATTATTAGAGTTATTAAGCACTCTAATCTTATCTACTGATGGAAGTACAGTTAAAGTCAACAAAAACACTCTCAGAGATATTCAAAAATCTTTACAATATGCACAAGAAAACATTGAATTTTTGCAGCTTGAGACAAAGCTGCAGCATGAAGAACTACAGCAATGGAGTCATCTTTCTGAACCTGTTTCTGTTCAGAAGATTGAAACAGACTCCCATAAACAGCAAGTTAATAATGCAGCAGTTGTACATGCAGATGCAGAAAATCAGTCTGCACTTCCCAAGCCCATCATCAGACCTTGGGAACAACTTGTCCACAACAAGCACAGAACCGGTCTTGGATATGACAAGGACTTGTCCTTTCATATTCCAGACTACACTAAGCCCATTCAGTTTCAGAGTGCTGGTTTCATTTATGACAGTTCACCTGCTCCTCATAACAGTTCAGCTACAGCTGTTCCAGACTCTGCTCCTCTTCCACAGCAGCCACAACAACAATAGATCGTGAAATGCCAACATTGTGATCGAGTTGGCCATCTGAAAGATCACTGTTTTGATCTTCATCCATGTAAGCACTGCCATAAAACCAGTCATTCTTCACACAGATGCTTCAGCAACAAACGTCCTGCAAGAACAAAGATTCATCTAAGATGGATCGCTTCTTGGCAATGGGCATCAACAACCAAGAAGATATTCCAAACACATGTCAGAACTTGTTCTAGAATATTGAACAGTCTTGCAGTTGAGTTTTCACCATCTTCTCACCTTGTATCTGACAGGGGGGGAAATGATGGTCATCTACCAGCTTCAAAGCCACATCAAGCGAGC
>APFE030062046.1:0-12813 GCA_000404065.3 Pinus taeda | reverse complement strand
CTATCTTTTCTTTGACTTCATTTTCAACAAGTTGGCGAAAAATTTTAAACTTCTCAAATGCTTCTGACTTGTTCTTCAAAAAGTAAACCCAATTCATTGTACTGAAATCATCAATGAATAGTAAGAAATATTTGCAACCACCAAATGAAGTTTGTTTTGGTCCAAAAACATCACTGTGAACTAGTTGTAGCTGCCTATTTCCACGCCATGAACTTGTTGGAAAACTTTCTCGACTTTGTTTGCCATAAATGCAAGCTTCACATTTTGAATTTTCCCTTTTGAAAGTGGGAAGTCCTTTAACCATTTCTTGTTTCTGCAATTGAGAAAGACTCTCAAAAGTTAAATGTCCATATCTTACATGCCATAGTCTTACAAGTGAAATACCTGTACTTACTGCCCCTGCAAAATCAGAATGCCTTGGAATAACTGTCGCTTTCATCTGTAATAGCTTTCCATCTTCATAACTTGTCATGATTGTTTTCAAGTTATGTTTGATTGAATTAATCTTGACTAAACCATGTTAGGATATTCCGACACATAGGAAATAGTTAAGTTCAACTTGGTCTAGTATAGAGTTAGGTATAGATTAGGTAAAGTGTGTTTCTTTACCGTTGTACATTTTGTAACTTACAATCCGACGGTCACGATATGTAGTGATCCGACGGTTCATTCTCTCGGTATTACCGACACTTGATCCGTGGCTTGACACCCGATTGGTCCATGAATTCTATTTAAAGCGCATGGAGGGTCATTTGTAGGTTAACCGTGCATGAGAGAAGCTTATGTAAATTTTCATTCTTTTATTAATAAATTGCCTGTAGTAGCCACGTTGGTGCAGGCCGTGGCCTGTTTCCCTCTCTGAGGGTTTTAACCACGTCAAAATACTGGTGTATTGATCTGTGATCTGTTTGTGAGCGGTGTCCTTTTGGTGTTCTGTCTGAGGAACTTACCTTGTAAATTCCTACAAACCATCTTCCATAATCACCTGATGTCTTGCTTGTCGAATCGTGACTAAAGAGAGCAAATTTTTCTTAAAACTTGGTACATACCATACATTACAAATCATTTTTTCTCCACAGCCAGGGAGAAAAAATTTAACTGCTCCTTTTCCATAAGGAGTATGTTTTGTATCATCAGCAAGAAAAATGGAATTAAGTTGGCAATCTTGAAAATTCCAAAAAAAATCACGTCAACAAGTCATGTGCTGAGTTGCCCCTGAATCCAAGATCCAGGCATCTTCATAGTCACTTCTAAGATGGGATGAAAGTTGTGATGCTGGTGAGGAAGTAAAAACATATTCTGAGTTATCATCATCTTGATCATTTGCAAATTGCGTTGAATGTCGCTGAAACTTGGGAATTTTATTAAGTGAAGTTCGACAATCTTCAGCATAATGGCCAACTTTGTTACATCTTCGACACACAATTTGACTTAAGTCTCTTCCTCTTCCTTAAGGTTGTCCTTTGCCTCTACTTGGACTTCTATGTTGAGATTGTCCTCTACCTTGATTATTGTTTCCTTGTCCTTGAAAATTACCTCTTCCTTGGTTGTTTCCTCTACCTTGAAAATTATTCCTTCCTGAATTGTTGCCTTTGTTAAAGTTGTTTCCTCTACTTTGGCTTCAACCTCGACTTTGTGCTACTTGATTCTGATTGCCTCTGCTTCTGCCTCGAGAATTGTCTGCTGATGATTTACTAGTGCTGGCCTCTGTGAGAAAAACATCTTCTCCAACTTTCTTCTTCTTCCCAAAAGTTTTATCATGTTGAGTCAACATTTCATAGATTTCATCAAACTTTAGTTTCTCTAATTTCCCAGTTAATTGTAGAGTCTCCAAAAAATGCGTGTAGGAAGAAGGAAGTCCAGCAATTACAATTGTGACCATAAAGCTATCATCAATTGTGGGAAAACCAACATTAATGATTTCCTGCCTAATATTCTTAAGTCTTGAGATATATTCAAGAACATCGTCTCCTTCAGTAAATTTTTGTTGTAGTAATTTTAATTGTAGATCAACTTTCTTTGATTTAGGCTGAGTATCAAAGAGGTCTTTGAAAGTTTTCAAAGTAGACCATGCATCTGTAGCATTTTCTATATGGACATATATTTCATCATTCACAGAAGATTTAATAAGAGCTAAGGCTTTGGCATTCTTAACTTCCCATTTTGCTAGTGCAGCTGCATTTGTGGATTTATTCGGCTTAATATCTCCATCACATATACCCTGCCATAATTCATTGTAAATGAGAGTGCTTTCGATGAGACGATGCCATGTTTTGTAAGATTTTGTGCTTCAAGTTTTTCGGAATCAGAAAACAAATTAATCAACTTAGACATTGTAGTGTTAAGACTTCACATCACGAATCAAGCTCCAAAAAAATCAATATGCGCAACACAACAGCAACACATGACGCAAAAACGAACTATCGGGGCTTGGCCTTGACCCTCGAATAGTCGTCAAAACAAGAGACAATTGACTGAGTTTTGCACTTGGCTCTAGTCAATTTCTCAAATTTTTACAAGGCAACTTTCAAAATTTGATTTTTACAATGGTGCTTTTGCACAATCTGGTAAAAAAAATTACCCCGCCTCAAAGTAAAATTAATTTGAGTTACAATGTCACACTTATCCCTCCAAATAAAAATTACAATTAAAATGCCCTTATTACTCCAAAAATTTACAAATTACCTTATTACTCCACAAACAATAAATTCCCAAAATTTAAAAATCACCAGATCTCTCCAAAATACAATATGCCTTTATTTCTTCTTCCAAAACCCATGATTTTTCATTGAAAATAAACACACTGCAAATCAATTCAATCTAACAGAACTAGTTGTTTTCAGCCGCAAAATATCAATCCGTCGATTGAAACAGCTACTTAAGCTGAAAGAACCTTGAAATGAAGCCTAAAAAATGCAAATGAAGCTAAAAATTCTACAAATGGCTTACTTCAGAATTGTAAACTGCCACTGAAACGCAAAATTCCATGCCTCCATCAAATGTGGAGACCTTTTTGGCAAAATTCCAATCGATCCATGATCTACCGATACTGCATTGGACACTGGTCACTAAAGATCCAAAATAATTTCGGTTCAAGCTCACAATGTTGTACATAAAGATGTTGTAAATACCTTGTTTGAACCTGAAATCATGATCAAAACTCAAAACAGACTTTTTTCCGGAGCTTCTTGGGCACAAATGCAGTGAGTTATCTCTTTTGAAGCTCAAACTCCTGGTTGAATGCCGCATAACAGGCGGATCTGCTGCAAAACTGAAGACATGCTGAATGGAAAGCTGACACATGTATTTTCGGTTAAAGATATCCTGATTGAGAACTTATATTATGTGATAAGATATTTGCAGCCATACGAACTCTTGTAGTCATCTGAATCCACTCATATAACCAAGGAGCAGGACGATGCAATCACCATCATTGTAATTCGAAACCCTGAAATAACAGTTCCTGCATTCTAAGGAGGACATGTCAGTGATGTCAGTGGGGGATGCCGGATTTACCAGCACAATTAAAGCACAGAAAACATTAAACTATGGGAATTCCATCGGTAAAATACAGAGAACAGTCTTGGACCAGTTTTAAACCCAATAAACTCAAAAGGTTAAAAAATTGGGAAAAGAAATGCAGTCGGTTATCGGTTGTAGGCACAGGCATGAAAATTGGGAAGATTTGAATGGCATCGGCTCTAAATTGCATCTAAAAGGCCGCGAGAGGTAGACTGCCTCAAAGACAACTTGGTTATCATACAAAGTTCTTTAAATCATTGGAAGTCAAAAATCCTGTTCTCTAACAGTCGTTTCTGCCAGGTTTTGAAGTGAGCTTGGAGCGGAGAAAATAATACAAATTCAAGACACAACAAATTTTGATAATAATATAAAAAAATGATTTTCAGATTTAAAAAATCTAAAATCAAGAAAATAATAAACGTTCTTTTCTTTTGAACAAAAACTAGACAATTTTCATACCAATCATTCGCTGAACAATTCAATGGAGGTTTCCAAAAACTTGTAGAGCTGGAATCTCCTCCTTACATCCACTGCAGCATTACTGGAGCTCTGGTACCACAATAATGGCAGAAGTATCCTCAGACACATAATTTTATTAATCAGAAAAAATAATTACATAATTTGATTTTGCAAGAGTTTACATCCGAACATCCAACCACTCTTGCAATGAGCTATTTATAAGCTCCATGTCCTAACTACCTCTAATTATGGATCACTTATTAAATAACAAGTGTCCATTTACAATAAATGCTATTCAAACCAACTAGCTAACAAATCTCCTAAAATAGAGCCTAAGATACGACACATTTGGAGAGTCATATCTAGTTATAACAATATGCTAATTCTAAAAGTCTCCATTAAATAATTAAACATTCTAGAATAATAATTATTAATTTAATATCTTAAATTAATAATTATTTTATTCTAATTTTATAACCTATGATAAAATTGTATTTTTGGATCATCTAACACTTTATTTCAAAACATTGAAATACAAACCAAAACATCTTTACATTCTTTCTATGTAGGGAGTCGATATTCTCCATAGAAAGCTTGTGATTTATTGGGAGGTAAACCCAACACCCAATGTCTAGCTCTTTTCCACAATATAAACATGGCAACCACTCCCCCAAATCCAATCCCAACTCCCATAGCTAATGCCAATAATGACATTTTTTCATCCAAGTGACTTAGCCATCCCACTTTGACATGCTTACTCTTACCATTATTGCCTTCTCCCATGGGTGCTTTCTTTACATTGCAAGAATTTAAAGGACACCCTTGTAAACACTTATTCTTTTGAAATGATGCTACATTGAAAGTAGAAAATTGTGTTCCTGTTGGGATTAAGCCACATAGGCTATTATAGGAAACATCAAAAATTGCCAACATTGACAATTTAGAGAGCTCTTGA
The DNA here is from genome assembly GCA_000404065.3 of Pinus taeda. Lineage (NCBI taxonomy): Eukaryota > Viridiplantae > Streptophyta > Pinopsida > Pinales > Pinaceae > Pinus > Pinus taeda. The sequence goes on along the minus strand of APFE030062046.1, from coordinate 7,877 downwards.
GGAATCTTTCCTATCAACTTGTTTTTGGACAAGTCCAACTCCTCCAAAGTAGATATGTTACTAAGTGATGCAGGAATTTGTCCTTCCAATTGGTTCCCTGATAAATTCAACAATCTCAAGCTACATAGATTCCCTATGCTTGCAGGGATTCCTCCTGTAAAATTATTGCTTGACATGTCAATTATTGTATTTGTAGCAAGCACATATGTGAGAGTATATTCACTTCTTTTAATGATAATGGAAAATGGCACTTGAATCTCATCTTCAGTGCTTGAATTTGTGACATTGATTGTAAATCCCGTGAGTCTCTCAAGATGAAAAGGTATTTCTCCATTGAATTTGTTGTTGGATAAATCCAACACTTGTAGGTTGGTGAGATTTGTGATTGATTTAGGAATACCACCATGGAAGTTATTATGACTGATACTTAGCACTCGTAAGGTTCCAAAATTTCCAAAATTTCCAATGTGTTGAGGCAGCTCACCCTCTAATTGATTTTTCCTTAAATCCAACAATGTACACATGGCCAAAGACATTGGAAAAGTTCCTGAAAAATTGTTAGAGTGAGCTGAAAAATACTGTAAAGAATTTGGAAAGTTTATAGTAGCCAAAACTCCACTAAATGAATTTTTTGATATATCTATAAGGGAAAGAAGTTGGAGGCTTTCTATAGTTTTAGGAATCCTCCCACTAATATTATTATTGGATATATCTATGCTGTCCAAATTTTTGAGCTTTTCTATAGTTTTAGGAATTGTCCCACGGATATTATTATTGGATATATCTATGTCCGTCAAATCTTTGAGATTTCCTATGGCTCTAGGAATGTTTCCAGTAAAATTGTTTTGTGATAAAGTCAAGGATGTTAGTGAAGCCAATCCACTAATCTGAGAAGGGATAGTGCCCGACATATTATTCCTACTCAAATCTAGGTATTGAAGAAATTTTAAGTTACCTATGCTATCTGGAATTGTACCCGTGATCTGGTTGGTATTGAGGGCAAGAGTTTGAAGCTTCTTCAATCTTGTAATGGTTTCAGGTATGGGCCCCGTGAGCATATTTGAATCAAGATCCAGAAAAGAGAGATTACTGCAATTTCCAATTTCAAAAGGGATAGAACCTGAAATATTGCCACCAGCACAATTATCGGACGGAGTATCACATAGTCCATAGATTGAAAGGTGAGTGAGCTCCCTCAATTTACCCAACTCAGGTGGTAGGCTGCCGAACAATCGATTGCTCCCCAAAGATAAAAACCTGAGGGACGAGCAGTTTCCCAGCGCCGGAGGAATAATGTTCTCCAATTTGTTAGAACTTAAATCCAGGGTCTGTAGCTGCTGTAGAAACCCCAATTCCGCTGGAATTATTCCACTGATGTTGTTTCTTGAAAGGTCCATGTACAATAGCCGGGTACAATTGCGGAGCGCTGGAATTCCTCCACTTAATTGGTTACCACTAAGGTCGATGGACGACAGCCGATTAGGATTGCCCAGAGTCGGAGGGATGTGACCACTTAACTGGTTGTTGGATAAGTCAATAACGGATAGACTTCTCATCAAACCCCAAACGGAAGCGGAAGGGATGTGACCACTTAACTGGTTGTAGGATAAGTCAATAACAGATAGACTTCTCATCAAACCCCAAACGGAAGCGGAAGGGATTGAACCATTCAATTGATTCCATCCAAGCCTCAACTCTTGAAGCGATGTGCAGTTGCTCAGAAAAGTTGGAATACTTCCACTCAGATCATTCCGCCGTAAGTCTAGATGTTCCAAGTTGACTAGACGACCAAACTCAGATGGCATACTTCCACTCAGACCATTCCAAGAGAAGTCAAGATGTTCCAAGTGTACTAGACGACCAAACTCTGATGGTATCGTCCCATTCAAGCCATAGTGCTCTGAAAGGTCGATCCATCGAAGGGCTGTGCAATTAGACAATGAAGCTGGAATACTTCCACTCAGATCATTGCCCCCAAAGTCGAGATGTTCCAAGTTGACTAGACGACCAAACTCAGATGGCATCGTCCCATTCAAGGAGTTCCATGAAAGGTCGATCCATCGAAGGGCTGTGCAATTAGACAATGAAGGTGGAATAGATCCTTCAAGTATCTGATTAAAGCTGAGGTTAAGTAATCTGAGGGCTTGAAGCTGCCCGAGTTCAGGTGGAATCACTCCTGTGAAATTATTGCCACAAAGAATCAACGTCTGTAATGAAGAAAGGCTGCCAAGAGAGGGGGAGAGGGTACCTCCCAGTTGGTATTTAGGATCCACCATATAAACAGAAAAATCAATACTGACGGGACTGTCAATGATGGGAACAGGAAGTATTATGGCAATAACTCTTCGAGAGTGCTGAGTGCAGCGAATACCATACCAGTTGGAGCATAGCTGCTTTGAATTCTGAACTGTCCAGTTGCGCAGCTTTCCCGCTGGGTCGGTTTTGATATGCTTTTTAAAGGACAGAAGAGCGTCCAAGTCCCCTTCATGGTGACCCTCCTCCTCCTCCAATGGGTTCCAGGTTGAATGATCAGCAGCAGCAACAAGAGAGGCTGCAAATATAAGAGAGAGCATGATGATGTTGCAGAGAGCATGATGATCCATTTCTGCGCTCTTAATTGAAACGCAAACGTCCCTCACAGTTGTTATGATGTTTGGTAACACAAAGATAGATAGATATATATAGAAGACATTGGGAGAGGACTTGCCCAGGTCGTCGTAAAGGCAATTAATTTATTTATCGAAATCGCTTCAATTGCGAGCCTTAAACGTATCGAGCGGGATATAGGGGCAACTTGAAAATGAAAGAAGTCACCAAACTCTGAAACGCCGTGAGTGAATGTTAATTAAGTCCTATGCTTTGCAGCGGTCTTTAAGGAGCAATAACTCATTACAAAAAACCATAAAAATGTGCAATCAAGAAATTAAATTCAACAAGTTCATTTAAAATGTACTTCATATAAAGTCGTCGTTTGTGACAATAAACATTGAAAAGCTCCCCTCCATCAATTTGTCTAATTGACGTCTCTTCACTATTTAACACTTAATTCAAACAACGGTTTTCCAAATCATCGTTAAAGTGGGCATGTCTGTGGCATGGCCAAGTGATTTATTATTTATTAAAAGATAATACAAGGATAACTCTTTTACTAATTATTATATATTATAAACTTAGAATATTCCTTTTCTATATATAACTGGATTTTAAAATGATTGGAATGTATGTTATTAATTTCAACATTTATTAAAAATTTAAATTCTTTATATTTTCAGTTTAATATTAATGTTATTGGCCGTTTTAATTTCATGTTTTCTAAATTCATTTTAATTCGCAATTAATTGTTTTTAATTATTGTTTATCTCAAATAATTATAATGTGTATATAAGTCATTTATTTTTTTATTTTCAATTAACATTTTTATTTTGTTGATTATGTTGATGATTAATAACCATTGAAATAATAATTGATTTATAGCTTTAAAAAATGGGAAGAGATTACTTAGATTTTTTTTAAATCTTATAATTGTAGTCAAAAGGCTATAAGAGAAGAGTTCGAAGATTACCATATATTTTTTATGACTTGAGAAGTTAGGAATGTTGTAATAAATATTTTGAAATTGAGTTTTCATTTGGGTGTATGTGGACAACTCTAGAGAAAGTTATGTTGAAAATGTATGGCTTCTTTGACTGTGCCTTAGTCAAAGATGTCAATTCAAATTCAGTCTCATAGTTACTTGAGTTGGTTTTTAATTAACATGTGCGAGGTGGTCTATCATTGAGTTATTGTCTGTTAATTCGAGTTAGATAGCTTCTATTGAGTTGTGGATTAGTTGATGGCTAAAATTAGCTATCTAGTGGAGTTAACTCTAGTTTTTATCAGTTAACTAATCTCTAGTTCCCGAATAGAGATAGACTTCAGTTTAGTTGAGTAGATTGACTTTGTTTTAACCCAACTAACTCTCAGTTAATAGTAGCAGCTACTAAGTTTAGCCCCTAGTAGGTCATGCAATTCGAGTTGCCTATTAGGATTGGATGAAGGTTGTGCCAACCCCACCCAAGTCCTCTTATAAGTTGCATTGTAAATGTATTGTAAATATTTTGCAACATTTGAAATCAAGATAAAGGGGACTAAGTCAAGGGACACAGATTCTAGAACTGGGGAGGAGGTTGCTTGCTTGGGACATTATGGTTTCTTGTGCAGAAAAGAAGCCTGAAATGCTAGACAACCATTAAAGGTTGATTTGTGCATGAATTGATGAAGGAGCCCTTGAAATTCAATGAACTACAAGAGGAAGTATGCAAGCCCACTTTGCTTGAGAAGCAACCATAAGAAAAAGGATAGGAATTTTATGGAGGGATTGTGCATTGCAGGCCAACAAGGACACAACAATAATTGTGGTCGAGGAAGAGGCCAAGAGAAGATAGAGGAAGGAGGAGATAGGGGGGAGACACATTCATACCAGAGGAGGAGACACAGAGACGAACAAAGAGTGGTATGGAGGGGAATCTTTAGCAAGAGCTTCCAAGAGGCAGCACTGAAGAGAAGAGAAGAGAAGGGGATTGGCTCTCGATCCTTGGAGGATGTGGGTTGAGTTGTTAGTCTTTGGAGCCCTATAACAGCTTGGGGTCCCTGGAGGCTATAGGTTGAGAGAGGATCCCTAGAGCCCTGTAATAGCTTGGGTATCTAGAGGTTGTGGGTTGAGACAGAGGTCTCTGGAGCCCTGTAAAAACTTGGGTCCCTGGAGGCTATGGGTTGAGATAGAGGTCTCTAGAGCCCTATAACAACTTGGGTCCCTGGAGGCTGTTGGTTGGGATGGAATCTTTGGATCCCTATAACAGCTTGGGGCCCATGGAGGTTGTGGGTTGAGATAGAAAACTCTAGAACCATGTAACAACTTGGGAAGAGACCATCCTGGAGCAGAAGCAAAGGAAGATTGGAATGAAAACTTGTGGTTACCACTCTGATGGTTCAGTGGATTTTGGACTCCCTAGAAGGGGGTGAATCACTGTGTGCACTTAGGAGTGAGCATGGGTGCCTCTGGACTGCCGATGTTGACCAAGAAAGTAGTCGTATGTTAGTGTGATTGAGGAAGGAATCCTATAGAGTCCTTGATTCAGTGGTAGTTGTTGTGCTAGTATTAGAAGCAAGCAACCCCCTAGATTCTAGAATCTCGCTCAGGGGTTACAATTGCAAGTAAGTGTGGCTCCAACTACTTAAGGTTGGGTGGAGAGGCCTTGTCCCAAACTCAGTTGCCCTGTAAGTTCAAAGATAAGTATATGTGTATGTCATTCATGTTCTAATGAATCATGTCATTGTATTGTAGATAATGGTTCTGGATTTAGGGATTGCATTGTGTTAATTATTCTTGTATATGTGGTGCATCTTTGTGGGGATGTGTTTTTATATATATATATATGTGTGTGTGTGTGTGTGTGTGTGTGTGTGTGTGTGCTTGCTGAATATATAGATGAATGTGTGTGAAAGTTAAAAGCAAAATTGTGTGTAATGATTACTAATGGTAGACACAAAACATCTAATGCATAAGAGGCATAACAATTTGCATGATAAAAAATATTAAGCCATAATGTTATGTTGAGCCTAAATCTAGATACATGTTTAACAACATGAGAAGTAGCACATAAAAAACTTTTTAAGGAAGAGATAAAGCTCGTTACATGTCATGGTCAAGCCATGAGAGCTTGGATTAAAACTTGAAAAATAGTGGGTTTTAAGACCGTTTTATTAATATGAATATTACATGGAAGAACCTCAACGTAGAAGGGTCTATATTCGCTTACATGTAATTTGTTTTCCAAGTTACTAGTTATTGTGTGGCATGGCAAGCAATGCATTAATGTCAAGGGGATTTTTCCTTGGGACCAGTCGAGTTCCTAGCTTTGCCTAAATGACCCTCAACCTAGCATTCTTAGTAGGATGGACACCTATTGTTGGCATCCTAGGGTGGATTCTGAGGCGCCTGAATGTTTTGTGTAGCACCATGGAGCTACTTGGAGACTTGACATGGGATTCGTTACCATCAGCATGTGGCAAGAGAGGTAGGAACCTCTCAGGAGTCCACACCAAGCCCATGGTAGGTAAGCAATGTAGGATTACCTACACCGCCTTGGGTGGCATTCCCTCCTAATGGGAAGGGAAGACTTGTGGGCCAAGAACCCAATTGAGAATCTGTCACCCAAGCTCAGGAGGGATAATGTTGTAGATCACCCTAAGTAACCAAGGACATCATCATGAAACCATGAAGCATGTCTGGGACTCTACTAGATCCCTAAGATAGAGCCATAGTCGGCAAGATTGGCTTGAATAAGCCTATGCGGAGGCAGAGCTTGTAATCGAGGAGGTTGCAGAGCTCTTCGTCTAAGACATTACATGTTGTAGAGTTGAGGTTCCCTGACCGAGTCATGCCGGGGTGAGGAGGAAGACCTTTTTGCGGCACAGAGGAGTGAGGCCATGCACTTATAGGAAATTTTTGAATAACCATATCCTTTAGACGATCAAAACCATAGTCAAGGGAGGCTTCTGATTGATGGAGCCAAATTCCCCCTCATGTGACTGGTTGGAACGACAGGGAAAAAAGTTGTAGATCTTGAAGCGTGGAAGATAATTTAATTTATATCTAATGACTCAACAGTAAAGGGTATCAGGGTTCTGTCAAGACAAAGTAACAAAAACTTCTTCCATTAATCGAATTCATCAAGTAGGGAAGTTGCTGGAGGTGGCTGCCCAAAACCTGGAAGGTCTGAAACCCATAGTGTTATGAGAATTATTTCTTAAATGGTTCTAGATTTAAGGATTCCCAATTACTAAGTAAAACTAGATTCAAACCCAATTGCCAAGGGATTCCTCGCTTTCCTTAAACCACACAAATAGTGACTTATCCTCAGGTAGATATGACATTAGCATGAAGTTATGAAGGAAACATGATAAGTAGTTTAGGAGTGTTGGGTACCCAAAGGACCCATATACAGGTGACACACGGTTCTCCCGTAGGTCGACATGTAGTGTGGATGATGTTGACATGACATCACCTAGGAGATGGTTAGACCTTGGAGGTCGAAAATCTTGTAAATGTTAATGGTTGAATGTCTCGAGGAATTGCAGGTACCAAGCATAGGTTGAGAGAGGATCCCTGGAGCCCTGTAACCACTTGGGTATCTAGAGGTTGTGGATTGAGACTGAGGTCTCTGGAGTCTCATAACAACTTGGGTCCCTAGAGGCTATGGGTTGAGATAGAGGTCTCTAGAGCATGTAACAAATTGGGTCCGTAGAGGCTGTGGGTTGGGATGGAACCTTTGGATCCCTATAACAGCTTGGGTCCCCTAGAGGTTGTGGGTTGAGATAGAAAACTCTGGAACCCTGTAACAAATTGGAAAGAGACCATCCCAGAGCATAAGAAAAAGAAGACCAGAATGAAGAATTGTGGTTACCGCTTTGATGGTGCAATGGATTTTGGACTCCCCAGAAGGGGGTGAATCACTATGTGTGCACTTAGGGGTGAGGATGGGTGCCTTTGGACTGTCGATTTCGACCAAGAAAGTAGTCGTTTGTTAATGGGATTGAGGAAGGAATCCTCTAGAGTCCCTGATTCAGTGGTACTTGTTGTGCTAGTCCTAGAACCCCCTAGACTCTAGAATCTAGCTCAGGGGTTAAAATTGCAAGTAAGTGTGGCTCCAACTATCTACAGTTGGGTGGAGAGGCCTTGTACCAAACTCAATTGCCCTGTAAGTTCAAATAGAATTGTATGTGTATGTCATTCATGTTCTAAAGAAACATGTCATTGTGTTGTAGATAATGGTTATGGATTCAGGGACTACATTGTGTTAATTATGCTTGCATATGTGGTGCATCTCTGTGGGGAT
>APFE030062041.1:0-28899 GCA_000404065.3 Pinus taeda | reverse complement strand
CCTCCATTGTACAACCCCATTGCAGCTCGGGGGTCCGCGGGGAAGAAGAGTACCCAAGGAGTAGGTTGGGAGGTTAACCGGTGGGTCGCGTTTTCGGATCAAGTGCGTTATCATACACTCACAGAAGTGACCAACAACAAGGGAATATCAGCGACAACAGAGCAAGCGGAGTCTTGCCTTCTGGTGTACGGTACATGCGTATTTTGTTACTACTTGATCTTAGATTAAAAGTATGTAAATGTTGTGTTATGTCCCTGAAATGAGTATCAGCAATGTGTGTGTTGAATGAATTGAAATCTCAATGCGTTTCTTTTTTGGTTGTGATTTTTGTGTAAAAATTAAAAATTAAAAATTAAAAATTAAAAATATTAAAAAAAAAAAAAATTAAAAAAAAAATATAGTTTTAGCTGGGTCCTTACACGTACTTCCATCAACTGCATGTTTTATCTGATTTAGAGGTGAAAATTGTCTTGTCCAGAGGTCTGGGAACCACTTCCCAGACATCATTTTTCATAATAGACTCATATTCTTTGGTCATAGCATCCTTCCATACTTGATGCTTGACAGCATCTGAGATGATGAAGGCTCATTTTGAATGATCGTGCTCATGATGGTCAGGTATCCCTGATACCTGTTTGGTTTCTTACTTTCGCGGAAGGTTCCTCGAGGTGCAGCGTGTCCTTCAGCATCATCAAGTGTTCCCCTAAACATGAAGGCCTCTTCCTAGAAGAGGAAGGCTCAAGTTGAGGAGGATCAATAGGATCCATGGGTTCTCCCACATCAGGCATTGTTTCATCATCTTTTTCTTTCAGTTCCCTGGTGTCAGCGTCTTGAGAGCTCCTCACTATAGGAAGATTGTTCACCTTGCTGAGAGCCATATCTTCGTCAAAGGTGACATCATGACTAATCACGACTTCCTTTTGACTAGATACATAGATTCTATAGCCCTTAGTATTTTCACTAAAGCCCACAAATTTTCCTTCCTTTCCAGATGCACCCAATTTTATTCCTTTTCTCTTTTCGCACATGAAAATATACAGGGCTTCCAAAAATTCTAAAATGAGATACATCAGGTTTCTTACCGGTGAACATTTCTTCAGGAGTTTTGGAACCCAATGCTTGATGGGGGCATCGGTTTTGTACATATACGGCGGTGTTTGCAGCTTCAACCCATAGAAACTTCGGAAGTCTTTGATCATGAAGCATAGCATGGATAGCTTCCATAATCGTACGGTTCTTCCTTTCCTCCACACCATTCTGTTCAGGAGTGTATGGTGTGGTAGTCTCCTTCTTAATGCCAGCCTCCTTACAAAAGTCATGAAACACATTAGATTCATATTCAGTCCCATGATCAGTCCTTAAGATATTGATCTTCTTTTCGGTTTGATTCTCGATCAAGGCTTGAGATGTGTCACAAGACATGACACCTAGCAGACTTCCTCCAACTTGATATAAAGAATCAACTCGAAACCCAAGAGTGAAGGCATATTTAATATTATTTTTGCATACACGTACCTTGCCATCGCTGAAAGCCACCTTGTAGCCTTTGTCTTCCATTGTTGAAATGGACACCAGGTTCCTTTTGAGATCAAGTACATATAATACATCTTGTAGGTGGATTGTATTACCTTGATTCAATTTAAGAGAGACATTGCTTACACCTTTCACGGGATATTTCATATTCCAGCCTTTCCTTTGGATTTAGCCTCAGAATCGTTTCTTCTATGAGAAGAAAAGGCAGTGGGATGATCTTTAAGTGCGGGCATTTCCTGTTCTTCCATCCTTGCTTCTTCTTGAATTCCTCTTGCCATTAATTCCTCAAATCTGGGAGTTACATTATCATTGAGAAGAGCAGTCCTGAATATATACCATTCAGATGGTGGTCCTCCAAGAGTTGTGAGTGCCATTTCCCTGTCAGGAATTACTTCCCCAATAGATAGGAGATCATTCTTAATCTCGATGATTCTTAAAAAATAAGCTTGCATACTTTCATCTTTGCCCTTCTTAATTTTCCTTCAGCTTATTTCTAAGAAATAGAACTTGATTTGCATCATTAACTTTAAATAAACTCACCAGTCTATAGTAGATTTCATTGGAGGTGTTCAACGCAAAAACATAGGCCACCAAGCGCTTGTCGATAGAGTCCCGAATGATCTTCTTTGCTTTGACTTCTCCAGATTTCCATTTGTTCCTGGCAGTAGCGGATGCATTTGATGGAGGCTCAACAATATTGCCTCTCACCTGGTCCAACACTTCCTAATCTTCTAAAGTCAGATCGAGAGGCATCTTCCATCCGTGATAGTCATAATTCTCATGGAGCTTGTCTTGAGCAGGGAAGAGTGTTGAGAACCCCATATTTCTTTTTAGATAGCCTTGCCAACCTTCTCTTCGGTGATTGCTCTTGCTCTTGCTTGGGCTTTGTCTTCACCTCACCTCTGATACCATGTTGAATTATGGTATGTTCTATGCTTAGAGCAGTTTACTTATCTATCTTATTATTATCCACAGATTAGCAATCACATGTACATAAGTAAAGTGCAGATAGAACATTAAACAATCAACAGAAAACAAGCCAAGACAAGGGACACAAGATGTGGCAGCTAGCCAAGGACAAAACACAATATGGGGAAACCCTTTGATCAAATCTTCTTTTATCTTCAATAATTCAGCGGAGAGAAATAGTACAAAAATCTTATTTATATCAGTAGTAGCAAACCCTAGATCAACGACATCAGCATCAGTGGCATCAATGGCATCAGTATCATCGACATCAACGGCATCAGCATCAATGGCATCAGTATCATCGACATCAGCGGCATCAGCATCATCGGCATCAGCGGCATCAATATCATCGGAATTAGCATCATCGGCATCAGTATCATCGACATTAGCATCATCCGCATCAATGGCATTAGTATCATCGGCATTAGCATCATCGGCATCGGCATCAGCGACATCAATCCTAAACTACGGTAGTCAATATCTTCCAAACCGAAGATCAGATCACCTCGATTCCTGTGCCAAAAATTGTTGATTTCCAAGAAGAGTGAGCTTCACCTACTATGCAGTCAAGAGAGAGAGAATGTTGGTCAACACTGGTCCAATATGCAGTTTTTAAACCCTTAGAAAATTGCGTCCTTCCTTCCCATGTGTGAGAGAGAGACCTATCTGCGCAAAAGAGAGAGAGAGAGAGACTCTTTTCTGCGCAGAAGAGAGAGAGAGATATAGATGAGAAGTGGGTGTCCAAATGAGGAGGAGACATCCTGTATTTATATGCAAACGTTGATGATGAATAGATGTGTCTGTTGGACTTCTGAGCCTACATAAGTTGCTGGCCGACTTTGACAATTTGTCCATAATCAAAATAAATTCATATCTCCATAAATACTTATCGGAATCAGATGATCTTTAGATCAATCCTACACCTCTCGACGAGAGGAATCTAGATAAAATATTATCAGCCATGAATAAGGTGATCCTAATGGAGTTTGGCCCTATTTTCCAATTTTAATAATACGTCAAGGAATTCATGACATGCCAACAAAATAAGGTCAAGCACACACATTTTCATGTCTTCTCCAACCTGCATCAATTCCAAAAGAAAAATACAAAAAAAAATAAAAAATAAAATGGGAGAGCATCTCAATAGACTTCATCACAGGACTACAAAAAGCGCAAGGGAAACAATGTATCTATACTGTGGTGGACAACCTAATGAAATTTGCACACTTTTTTGCAATCTCATATGATTATTCGGCCAAACAAGTAGTAGAACTTTTCTTCAAAGAAGTCTTCAAACTCCATGGACTACAAAAAAATATAGTTAGCGATTGGGACAACAGTTTTATGGGAGAATTCTAGCAAGAGCTCATTAGGCTAATGGGAACATAATTAACCCCTAGCACTATTTATCACCCACAAACAAATGGTCAGACAAAAATTGTGAATAAATTGAAGGGTACTTATGTAATTATGGGACGGGTTGACAAAAAATATGGATCAAATGGTTGTACCTTGGGGATCAAATGTATCATGTCTCAAAAAGGTTGTGGGACAACAAGCCACGACGTCTATCAAATTGCCACCATTACACAAAGAGGGGGGACTAGAATTGATTCCATAGACAATAATGGCCATACAAAAAAATAAGTAAAGAGGGTGAGTAATTCCACAATATCTTATTAGGTGGAAGTATCTACTAGAGGAGGAAGCCACGTGGGGAAGGAGAACGAATTTTACAGCACCAAAATCTACAATTTCTTGAGGACAAGCAATTTCAGGAAAGGGGGATTGTAATGCCCTCTTCAAGTTGAAGGTTAATAAGGGATGAAATAGTCTATCTGGCCCTATAGGCTATAGCCTTGATAAAGGGGTAAAGACCCATTTTTTCCCAATTTGGGGCAAAATTTGGGTGGTTTAGTTGGGGAAAAGGAACCCAAAACTAGGGTTTGTACCCACAAACCCTCACATCTTGAAGCCCATGGAGAAATCTACAATTGGAGAGGATTTGAGATCAAATCACCATCATGAATTGTGGATCAAATCATTTGTTTTCTGGAGTTGAGCTCTAAGGGTTTTAAGACCCCTTCACACCTATCAATTTTAGTGGTGAAAGATTCTTCCCTAATTGATAAATTTCTTTGCATCCTTTATATGTCTAATTTGTTCTGGCACAGGGTTGTTATTCGTATCAAGGATAAACAAATTATTGCTATGAGAAAAATCTGTGGCAAGGTTCGAAACACCTTAAGGCTAGAAATTTTTTTTTTTAAAACTAAAGTCCGAGAAGATCGTGTGGCTGGTAGCCAATTCTTTGTGAAGCAGGCCATATCCCTCAGGCTGGCACTTATTAGATTGTCGAATTACTAAGGGAAGATTATAATTCTAGGTAGTGAAATATCCCACTCTATCTGAGGCTCATGTTCTTGTTGTTCCATAATAGGTCGAAGGTCGTCTTGAAGCAGTCATAAGCATCGAAGTTCAATCTCAGACAAGATCCAAGACCACATGATTGGAACTTGTATTTTATAAGGTTGAAAAAAACTATCTACAATCAAATTCTTAGTTCCTCTAACATATTGATCTTCATTAGTTTATCTTTGTAGGTCATTTGAAGTAAAGATCCATCGATTCCAAGTCCTAAAGGAGAGTGTAGACCTGTAACATAGCAATAGATATCCTGTGGAACCATGAAGGGTAGGCCAAGAATATTGGAGTGAAAATTTGAGACATCTAGGGTTTTCTGAAGAAATTTAAAGTACTGAAGGACGGTGTGGAACTATAATAGAGGAATAAGGACTCTGCAAAATCACGAAGGGAATACTTGCAACGAACCTTAAATTTGGTTGTATATAGATCAAGCGTGGACCTTATACAATTTGTCCAAACAGAGGTCGCATAGGATTTCCAATTCGTGCATTGGTCAGATTCTTGGTTAGGGTGTTATTGCATTAGTTTAGTTTATCACTATTGGATGTGGATCACTATATTGTGTGGATCTATAATAATGTTATGGCATGGATTATATAGTTGTGTGGATATGTTTAATAGTGGCATTGTATTGTTTGTTTATTGCATTGTTGTGTGAAGGATTAAATTTATTAAGTGATAATATTTTTTTGTTGAGTTAATGCATCATTGAGAAAGCTAGTATTTTTCATTAAACGATACAATAATTGTATTATCAAAAGAGGAAACTTTGTTGAAACCCTAGTTCCCTATGAAACCTTAGTGCAAAATTTCCCAAGAATATTACACGTAATGAACACAATTCAATGGTGATTCTTTATTTATTGACGAGCCTAGTAAATTTGACCAATCTGTAGACAATTTTCTTAATTCTGAAGCTCCAACATAAGTTGACACTACAATTTCTCAAATTAGTGAGACTGAAGACAAAGAAACACATCCACAAACTCATAGATCATCTTGTGTTACTCTTGTAGGGTTAAATGAGTTTAAGAAGAAATATAGTGATGAAAAGGATCGACCTATGAATAATCAATTTGGAATCATCACCCATACTCATAAACCTGTTGGAAGTGAATACAGTTATGTTGTTATTTCAAAGGTAGCCAAAATTTTATCCCACTATAAAAAAGTAAAGGGCATTCAAAATATCCTTGACAAAGACCAGTATAAGTACCTTCACAATCCATGTAATCTCAAATACACAAGCTTCTTATTAGGAATAGATTTTGTCAAAATGTTTGTTACCTGCTCATCAGTCGAGATATACTGTAGCTGCAACACTCCATCTTGCATCAGTTTCCATATGTAATGATACTTTTATTATGTGTTGTCTTTTTACAGGACACTAGGTCTTCAGACAACCTTATAAAACTAGTTTTATCACAATATATCATTGTAGGGTCCATCGGACCTTTAAACAAGTCGGACAACAACTTCCTCAACGAAATAGCTTCTCTGCTTACTTCACAAGATGAAAAGTATTCAACCTCAACACTAATCAAAGCAATTGATTCTTGTTTTCTACTCATCTAGTATATCATAGAGGATCCCAAACTAAAACATCTCCAAGAATGCTTCTCCCATCCATCTCACTGCCTCCCCAGTGAAAATATGTATACCCAATCAAGTGGACATTATTCTTTCTATCATACTTCACGCAGTAGTGGATTGTTCCTCACATATATCTAAGTATATGCTTGGTTGTTATCCAGTGGTCATGCTTGGGCTCTACCTCGAACTTATTGAGAATATTCACTCCAAAACAAATGTTTGGTCAAGTATTCACCAAATACATCAAATAGCCAACCAATTGTCTATACCTTGTAGGATCCACAATGCTTGAATCAGGGCTTCTCAACCTCATCAAATTTGTGATCATAGGGGTTGTCATAGGTTTGCAATCCATGATGTCAATCATTTTCAGCGTCTCAATCACATATTTTCCTTGACCTAGATATATCTCATTGGGTCCTTACATAACTTCCAACCCCAAATAATAGTACATCAGCCCTCGATCCTTCATATCGAATTATGTTTCCAATTGCTTCTTGCACTCTTGAATACAACCTTCCAAACTTATCATGAGAAGATCATCCACATATAGAAGAATGATTAGAGTTTCATTCTTCACAACCTTGATATAGAGACTCAGATCAGTAGAAATTTTTGAGAAGCCCAATCTTTGCAAATATGTGTCCATTCTAGCATACCAAACCCTTGGTGCTTGCTTAAGGCCATAATGTGCCTTCTTTAGCCTGCAAACATGAGTCTCTATATCATTCACTTAAAATTCCAAGGGTTGTTCTATATAGACTTCTTCATCAATAGTAACATTCAGGAATGTTGTCTTGACATCCATTTGATGGATGTTCCATCCCATCGATGTTGCCAAAGAGACCAACGATTGTATCGTTGTATACCTGGCTATAGGTACAAATGTCTCTTCATAATCGATGCCTTCTTGTTGGTAAAAAAACCCTAGCCACAAATCTTGCCTTATATTTATCAATACTTCCATCCCTTGCATGTTTAATCTTGTATAGCCTCTTGGAAGTTACCATTAATTTGTCTTCAGCCCTGGATACAGTTTCCTAAACTCCATTCTTCATTATCGATTAATATTCTTCATTCATAGCATCTTTCCGTTATTGATGTTTGATAGCATCTTCAAAGGTGGATGGTTTTGCT
This sequence comes from Pinus taeda, assembly GCA_000404065.3. NCBI lineage: Eukaryota > Viridiplantae > Streptophyta > Pinopsida > Pinales > Pinaceae > Pinus > Pinus taeda. Next base: position 21,240 of record APFE030062041.1, on the reverse strand, counting down.
TCGATTAACTTTGTCATATAGATTGCATATCCTAATAGCTTTTGGGATTATTACTTTCCCTTAACATACCTTTGGCTGCTCCATGTCCTTTTGCATCACTGGGACCTCCTTCTTCATGATTTGAATCCTCTTCCTCCCTAGTGCATTCTTCAAATATTGGAAGTTCTTCATCATCAAAGTCAATTGAGATATCCTTAGATTTCTTGAATGCAATACTTTTATCAAAGATCACATCTCCGCTTCTTTCTATACGGTGTCCTTCCTTTATGTAGATCCCATATGCCTTTGAAGAGTTACTATAGCCAAAAAATATTCCCTTCATGATTGTAGGATCTAGCTTCTTTCTCTCATCTTTCGAGATGTGAATGTAGACATGACAACCAAATATTTGGAGATGGTCTACACTTGGTTTCCTCCCAGTGAATGCTTCTTCAGTAGTCATGTTGTCTAGTGATCTAGGAGGACTTCGATTTTGAATGTAGACAACAATTTGTGTTGCTTCACCCCACAAAAATTTAAGCAATTCTTGATCATGTAACATGGCCCTAACACTTTCCTCAATCGAGAGATTCTTTCGTTCTGCTACTCCATTTTGTATGGATTGTAAGGAACAATTATCTCCCTCTGAATTTCAGCGTCCTTACAGAAAGTTATGACCTCCTTTGAAGTGTATTCTCCTCCATTATCAGATCTTAGTATCTTTATCCTTCTTTCTGTAAGATTTTCTACCTTTGGTTTTAATTCTTGAAATTTTTCGAATACTTCATCCTTGAATTTCATCAAATATATCCAAGTTTTCCTTGAGTGGCCATCAATGAACATTACATAATATAAATTACCTCCAAGAGACTTTGTAGACATAGGACCACAGACATCAGAGCGAAATCAATGATTTCTTTCGATTTTGAAGCATTGCTTCCAAATGGTTTCTTAACATTTTTCCCTAGTGCACATCTCCTTCATGATCCTCCTTGAGTTCAGGGATGACATTCACCATTGAATTTAGAGTTGGTAAGATTTTGTAGTGAAGGTGTCCAAACCTTCGATGCCAAAATCCACATGGACTTACTTCAATGTGAACAAATACTTCAGAGACAGGTGTCAGCAACCTGTAGAGTCTTCCTTCACGAATCCCAATGACTTTTTCATTATTGATGCTAGAACCTTTATCCCATACCACAACCTTTCCATCTATGAAAGCGAAAATATCTCCCTTATCTTCTAGACATGAAATAGAAAGTAAATTCTTTTGAAAATCTGGAACGAATAGAATGTTGTTGAGATGAATGTTTCCACCATTCTATAGCATTAGCGAGGTTGATCCAATTCCTCTTACAAGATAGCTCTTCTTGTCACCAAGTTCAACAGAGTAGGAAGATTATCCTCTTGATAAGGTCTTTAGTTGTTTGTGCTCTCTTGTCATATCTCTATATGCTCCATAGTCGATTACCCATATATTTCCATATTCAAACGTACCTGTAAGTGTTGAGAATAACCCTTTGTCCCTTGTAGAAGTCTTGGTCATACGATTCTTGATAGACAATAGGAGAGATTCCAAAACTCTTTAATGCCTTGCTTGAGATGACTTAACACCATAGAAAATTGCTTCAATGACTTCTTCAACGATGTAGTGATCTTCATCATGCCCTTAATCAACCTTAGCTCTGATACCATGTTGAGAAATCTATAGGGCTACGATAAGGATGATTTCTTTTAATCTTGATAATTGCCTTATTGATGATGTTGACAATTGAAGATGCATTCTTGATGATGATTTCTTCCTTGATGACCCTCTTTCATCAAGTATGTCTGAGATATGATCCTTTACTCAATGAGAGGGAGATCACCTTGATTTCTTTGATGATGATGAAGTGTTTCTGTTTGCTTCCTTTGGATGAAGAATGTCGAATGTGGATACTTCTTAAGGTGATTCAAATGTGTTAAGTCCTTGAGTGTAGGTGGGATCCTTAAGGTCTTATTATTATTCTTCCAAGAGTTCCTTCCTTCCAGATGATGTGTAGACTAGTCCTCCTTGATCACATTCTTCATGCATGGACTATGAATGTTTGTAAGACTATTTTGCGGATGTTTATATTTCATGTTTGCTTTGACATGTGCTAAGATAGTTGAAATATTTCAGTTATTTTAGTACTTATCTTATTGAGAATGTTTTGTAGTGGTTGTTATTGTTATCCAGTCCTTGTGGAATATTATGCGGGATATTATACATACATTTCTTTATTTATTGGTTGTAACAACCATCGCATCCACTGGGTGTTAGACAAACCCTTCTGGTTCATGTGTATCTCTTCTTGGGTGGTACTATTACCTCTCACTTGGAGGCTCAATTTTCTCCCCCCTCTACAATAGAAGAACCGTGACACAGTTTCAACTGAACACTCACTAGGCACACCCCCTTGATTTCCGAAGAAACCATTGCATCCCTCTCCCTTGTTGAGAATCAGAGCAAGGGAAAATCTTTAAGAATTTGGAAATCGGTCCTTTATACCAGATGGGACTCCTACACCAAGCAGTGTGAGGTCTAATTGGGACTTCATATCGGGGAGATCCCCTGAATGTTGGTGGGTCCAACACCGTCAACATTTATGGTGCTAGAAAGAGGGAAACCAGTGTGTTATGGCTGATAACTCCACCGACCCCATCATATTATCTTCTGGTCAAGACAACAATGTTCATTACACATCCCCTACTCATTCTTATGAAGTTGATGACTCTTCTCAGCCCAAGCCTGAAGGTGAAATCCCATTTGATCATATTCGGTTCATCCGCCCTATAACCCGTCAATTTGCAAAATTTGTTGGATTGATCCCGAGAGTAATCAGTCTTCCATATTCTCCGAAGAAGAACATGACCACCCCCACAGGGATAGTAGATTTTAATCTTGAAGACGTGGTTCTTGCCACTCTTGAAGAATTAGCAGACTTTGTGGAAATACAAGAGGAGCCTCCACTCTTTCACAACGGTGACGAAGACAACATTCTACTCTCAGACACAACTTTCTACGGGTCAGGCGGAGAAGAGGAAGAGAAAGAAGAGCCAACAGATTCTGAATGAGAATAGGAGGACAACAAATAAGAAGACATGGCAGACCAAAATCTAGATTAGATGACTCAGGGCCCACTTGCACTTCCTGGTGTTCTACACAAGATGCCAAAGAATTCAGAGAAGCTCTTAACGAAGTATAACCTTGATAAAATAGGAAACGATGAAGACCATCCGGACAACTTTTACCTACATATGCAGATGAGGTACATTACGATGATGTTGCATGTAGAATTTTTCCATGTACCTTGGATGGTAGGGCAGTTGTATGGTATCACAGCCTTCCCCTGAACTCCATCCAGAATTGGAGGGGTTTTAAGAAGATCTTCCTTGAAAAAAAGTGATGATAAAACCTCGCCCATGTTATTAAAATAGTTGGGTAGTCTTAAGATGGAGAAAAAGGAAAAAGTGAAAGATTTCAATTAGAGGTTCAATCGCATCTTGAACAAATTTTCAGAAAACACAAAACCTCATGACTCCATCACAATAGATTACTACACTTCTGCCTTTCCAAGCATTGCGCAGTTTGTAAAGCGAACTGCAAAACAAACACTAACAGAAAATTATGAAGAGTTTATCGTTGTTGAGAAGGACTTGTGTGCAATCAGAGTCATCGCAGACGATGAACCAAAATAGGACTCCAAAGACACGGGTAAGAGGTCTCAAGCCTCTATGAACAGGGCCAAAGAGAGAATCACCTAATCTTGGAAGCTTGACCTATCTTGTCAAGTCTTTGTCGAATGAAATGGCAGAGCTCAAACACAAGTCAAGCGAGACCACCGTGAGCAAAAAGCCTCCCAGATTCAACCTATTCGGAAGGACTACAACTTCTTGCAGTGGCAACAACCAACCAACAAAGTCTGTGCAGAGCTCCAATTTTGTATTTAACATTGAACACTTGGGCACAAATCAATGTTATTCATATTATCAAGAGCATCATTCAGAGAAGAAGTGCCCACAGTGGAATCAATCCATGAGCATGCTTACTACGTACATTGTTGATTCTGTAATGGTTGAAGAGAAGAATCAGCCTCCAAAAGAAAAGAAAGAAAGTGTTGCAGCCGATGAAACTCCAAGTGTCGGGCATGCAGTAAACATGTTCAACAATATACTCACAGCCCAAAAGAGTACCACTGATAAGTAGCCTCCTAGTGAAGGTCCGACCCAAAATCAAACCAACCAATACAACTGGAGAAGCCAAGTTCCAACCACTACAGTTGAGTTTTCGAAGCAGAAATTTAAAGAAAATATGTTTAAGAAAAATCAACCCACCAGTCAACTTAGCGCAGGACACTCAGAGCAAGTCTGGGAAAGAAGTCTCAATGAAAAGTTCTTCCGCAAGAAATAAGGACATAACCATCACTCTAGAAGCCCTAAACCAAGTTACATCCCCAGACACTCCTTCAATTCTTCCCGATGTGGACTACAACATAGTTGATGACATGAAGAAGGTTCGTGTGAACATTTCAATGTTTCAATTAATAAAGATCACGAGCCAACGGGACATCCTCTTACGGGCACTTGGGCATACCTACACAAGTAATGCTACCTCTTTAGACAAGGGATTTGGTAAGTCTTCCATTTCTCTCTAATCTGTACTTAACGCTTTAATGATGGATGCAAATATTCTTTGCTCACCTTTCTTGTTAACTTTGGAAAACTTTAATTTCAATGTACACAATTGCTTAGTTGATTCTAGTGCATCGATGAACGCAATGCCATTATCTGTTGCCAAATTAATGCAAAATGGGACAAAACAGATGCACAGATTATTTAGCTGGACAGAACTCATGTCCATGTGATTGGTGAACTCAGATATGTCATCATTTGTTTATCATCAGACCGACAGATACACCAATGTATTAACATGGTAATTATGGACATTCTGGGAGCATAAGGAGTGTTGTTGAGTAGACACTGGTCTAGCAAGCTACAAGGGTACTTTTCCACAGACTGGTCACATCTATGGCTTTCTTATAAGGGAAGAAATAATCAAATTTGGGTGGAATCAGAAAGATATATGAAACACATTGTCACTCCCTTGTACAAACATAATGAACCGATGGCTTTCGCAGAATTACTTTTCAGCAATTGCTTCTTGGAAACCCAACTAGGGTGTTATCTTGCATAGCCATCCCTAGTTCCACCAGATACACAGTTGGAGCTCCTTCCTAGTCCAACTAGTGATAATGACCTTTGTACAGTTAGACATAGTTATAGCAGTACTAGTGTAGTTCTCAGTCCCTCTACATATGATATGTGGAATTTGTACTTCGATGGTTTCGAAATGCAGGAGGAATCTAGAGCTTGTTGCGTTTTAATAGACCTGCTGCAAAGAAAGCATTTGATCTCTAGTTGCTTGGAATTTGAGTGCACGAACAACACTGCAAAGTATGAAGCACTCATCTTGGGCTTGCAAAGAGCCATTGACTTCGATGTTAACATCCTCGAAGACATAGGTGACTCGGAAATTGTGGTGCAACGGTACGCAATACCATAACATTGTGTGTCACCTCATCTTAGAAGTTATCAACAAGATATATTGTACTTTATTGCGAATGTTGATGTGTTCAAAGATGCAATGATCGATGAGGACTAGCACGAAAAGGCATTGCAAGATGCAGCCAGTGCAAGTAAGGGAAACCTCATCCCCAATGGTGTGGTGTCATTAGAGAAGTTGTATGACCTGCAGAATCACATTTGGGGACCTATCAATGCCAAGACCCATAGTTCCACACTGTCACATTAGCAGATCAACTTGGGAACAAAAAAAGATCTAAAGTATGTCAATCTCGGTACTTGTTGTACACCACAAGAGCGGAAAGCCTTTATCCGCTTATTCAAATGCTACTGAGATGCGTTCGCGTAGACATATGATGAGGTTAAAACATGTGACACGTGAATCATCCAGCATGTGATACCGATAAAGGAAGGCGCCAAGCCATTCTAAAAAGTTGAGTGATGTCGCAAGTACGAGATATCCTTAAATCCCAAGAAAAGTATCTTCGTAGTGTCTGAGGGTAATCTCTTGGGCCACATTATTTCTAAAAGTGGGATTAAGGTAGACCTAGACAAGGTCAAAACAATCACGCAGATTCCCTTCCCGGTGAATAAGAAGGTTATGCAATCCTTCCCAGGGAAAATCAATTTCCTACACAAGTTCATCTCCGACTATGCTCAGATTGTCAAGCCATTACAAGAGATGGTGAAGTAGGGTGTAGTTTATAAATGGGAGAAAAGGGAAAAGGATCTGTTTTCTCATATTAAGCAGGCTATAGCAGAAGCACCCGCATTGTATAACCCAGATTTCAATAAAGACTTCTTTCTCTACACTTTTGCTTCTAAGACTTCTCTCATTGTACTCACTTAGAAGGATGAACTAAACAATAATCGGCCTATCTCCTTCATGAGCGCAAATCTGCAAAGACCATAGCTTAACTACCCTGCTGTGGACAAACAGGCTTATGAAGTATACAAGGTGGTAAAACATTTTCAGCCCTATCTACTGAAAAATCATTGTGTTATCTTTGTCCCGCACCCAACAGTCAGATCATTGCTTGTTCAACAAGAGTTGGGTGAAAGGAAAGCGAACTGGATGACCGGGTTGCAAGAATATGATCTATAAATCAAGCGAGTTCACACAATTAAGGGCCATGGTCTTTTTCTACTAGCGGCAGAAGCAGTAAATGTGAAGGAGGAAGAAGAAGATCTTTCAGGATGGGAGCAAGAAATTGAGATACACAACGTTGAGCAAGCCTCCCCCACTATTAACACAAACTCTTGGTACACAAATGTGCGCCAATGCTTTGAGCACGGCACAGTGCCCTCCCACTTTTCCGCACAGTAGAAGAGGGCACTCAAACTTAAAGCATTATCTTATAAGTTGGTGCATGGGGAGTTGTTCAGAAAGCACCACAACGGAGTACTTCTCAGGTGTTTGGAAGCATATGATTCAGAAAAGGTATTGTGTGATCTCCACGACAGACCAATCAGGGACACTTCGCAAGGAACACGATAGTGCATAAGGTTATGTGGGTCATCTTTTACTGGCCTACATTATTCATATATGCTCAATCTCACACCCGCAAGTGTCTGGTTTGTCAAAGGTGTTCCCACAAAAACAAGAAGTCAGTCGCCCCAGTACAGCCCATTGCAGTGGAAGAACCTTTTCAACAATGGGCTTGGACATTATTGGGGCAATTTTCCTGCATTCATCAAAGCAACACCACTACATCCTTACTGTCGCAGATTACTTCACGCGGTGGACAAAAGCAGTTACGCTAAAATGACCAAATGATCAAGAAGTCGTTACCTTTCTACAACAGAACATCATCTCCAAGTTCGACATTCCTAATTCACTTGTTTTCAATAATGCAACATACTTTTCATCGTTAAGAATCTATGATTTTGCATTGGAAAATGGAATTATATTGAAACACTCAACTAATTATTATCCACAAGGGAATGGTCTTGTTGAATCCACGAATAAGAACTTAATCCGCATTATCAAAAAAGCCATATTTTCTGAGCAACGAAATTGGCACTCCGCTTCGGTGAATGCCTTATGGGTTGATCGAGTCACACCAAAGCCTTCCCTGAACACCTCCCCTTACTTCTTGGTGTACGGAAAAGAAGCCATCCTCCCGCCCAACATCTACTTGCCTTCTCTCCAACTCTCACAAGAATCCCAAGGCAAGCCATGTCTGTTAGTACAGTGTAGGATGGATAAGATATAGAAACAAAGGTTGAAAGCAAAAGAAAAAATTTCACTTCACCAAAATTGTATCAAGAGGTGGTTTGAAAAGAAGTCTGCAAGGAAAAACAATGTCAATGCGGGTGACTTAGTCTTAAAGTGGGATAAATCCCACAAGGACAAAGGAAAACACACTAAGTTTCAATCCCCATGGATTGGGCCATTCATGGTGCACGAAAAACTTGGAGAGCACACCTATCGTCTTCAATCACTTGACGGGAAGATTGAGTCTCTCCCTATCAATGGCCAAGACTTAAATGGAGATTTGGGGTTGTGCCCTACACTGTGTACATAGTCTTTCTTTTGTTGTTTTAGTTTTGTTTTGGTTTTCGTTATGTGAATAAGTGTTGTGCATGAACAAATTGTGGCTTCTAAGTATGTGTGTGGTTGAACTATAAAGAGTCTTGTAACACTTCAGCATTTGGCTAGCCTTCTGTCCATCTTCCTTGTGTTGGTTACATCTTTTGGCCGATGAATTTCCTATGGAAAATATGACCCGTCCATAAGGAGAGTTTTGGTCCAACCATGAACCCATGTCTAGTTTGCGAACCTCATGCCTACACTTGGTCTTTATATATTGGTGTCCTCAAGCTTATCCAACCAGTAGAAACAAAGAAGGGGAAAAATCTAAACGAGCAAACCTAAATCAGAGATATTTATATGCTTCTTTGAAGGAACAACCTCTCTTGCTCTCAATAAGTCGAAATCCCTCTTCTGCCCAAAAATAAATAAGTGTTGATGCACAGTTCTCTTAAAATAAATAAATAAAGGCAAAATAAGATAAAGGCTTCCTGTGCAGAGAGGTGAAGCAAGCAACCCCGTCGGGGTATTCTCTAGGCTCACTGGAAGTGGAGCAATGTTTGTGTTCTTGCATGACTCCGTCAGGGTACATTACAAGCCTGCTGGAAGCGGAGCAACACCAAAGATAAAATAATCATACTTTGAAACTCTTAAGCTCGCAAGCTACACTACCCTTCCCGAATCAAAACATTGTGATTTTCTTGAATCTTATGTTGTGTTCAACCGAGAAGGTATAGAGAGGACCATGTCTATTCGTGGGGTAAGTGGGAAGGCCAAAGTAATCTACACGATGAGTCAATACTCCCTGAAGAACCAAGGCCCTGAACAAAAGAAGTTAACTAAGACAGAGAAGTTGGAGTTCAACCAATGTGTCGCCAAGTGTTGTAGCTACTACAACACCCTCCAAAATTTTGGCTTACACTCAATTTCAAAGCCTTCCTTGGTATTTTACATTTTTGTTGTGAACATTGAAGCTTATCTCATGAGATTTCTTATAGTGCTTTGTTCCTTTTTGTGTCTTGGGTTAATTGTCGTCTTTTGGCATGTTTGGATGTCGTGCAATGTTTGCAATCCTATTTTGATGGTTTTGAAGGTTTGTCTTTGTGTATATGAGTTTCTCTAACTATGTAAACATTTGTCGCACCTATACACAAATTCCTGAGCACTATCGCACAAGTGTCATCACGGTCGTCCCAAAGTCTATCTTAAGTGCCGCACTTTCCGTATATTGTCATGAGGCAGTCACACAAAGGGAAATGCTTTGTTCACGTGTTCAAATGATCTATATTGTCATGTCATCAAAGTATGCTAAGTGTGTGATCACAGTGAAAGTTCATCACAATTCATCACCTATCCCACACTTTGCCATTTTCAAAAAATCTTCCCGACCGAGCAACTGAGCTTCACTGGGCCACAACTGAATTGCGTAGTCTCATCCCTCTAAGTTGTGACCTTGCTACTTGATATTGCGGAATGCACAATCCTCGTCTCCCAGCATTGTTTCACTGCGTAGTTCATGTGCCTAAGTCCCGACCTTGACCCCTAATTGTTCAGTTATGTCATCCACCCTGGCTTGAATTGCACCCTTCACATCTTCAAGCCTCAAGCTCATCGCTTGAGTGCTTGAACTGCGCAGCTGCGTAGAATCCCATCCTCCCTTGACTCCCAAAATTGGACAATTGGCTCTCCCATTTTCCATTCCCTTAGCCTGGCCCCACTGGCCCCAGAAACTATGTAGTCTTGTCCTTCAGGCCTCCCCAAGTTGCGCACTCCGCAATCACTGAGTCTCTCTTTCTAGCCTATCACGTGTCCTCAGCTCAGTTGATGGATCAAAATGCATCATCTTAGACTAGATGACTTTTGGATTGATGTCATCTCATCATGAGTGAATTGCAAGAACAAGTACACTATTATGTCATGGAAAGATGATGGACAAAGAGGAGGAGGAAGGAAGCATGCCTAAAGAGCCTCTTGTAGCTAAACTCACAAGTTGATCAATTGAAAGAAAGCAAAGAAGCACAAGTTTGCGACCACTATCCAACACTGAAAATCATTGAATATTCTGCATCACCAAGCCATGCGGAGGTGAAGAGAAATCATATTCAAGAAGACATCTAACACTTAGCAGCAACAAACTTGACATTGCCACATCATCAAGCAGTGTCATGTCATGTTATGTCATGAGTGGTCATATGCCACATCACTATTGTGGATCATGTATATTGTATTCAAATGTATTGTAAAGTGGAAGTCCAAAGGAAACACATGGAATGTAAAGAGTCATGTACATTGAAAAGTCATAGGACGTCAAACAGTCATGAGGGTAGTCAAAGAGTCACCATTGGTTATATATACTCCCTCATTGTATCAGCAAAGGGCTTTTCACCTTGGCTCCTCCCGCAAGGCATTAGAGAGATCAGCTAGTACTTTGAGGAGCGAGTGGCTCCAATGCTCCACTATCAGGGCTAGTGATGTACATTGTAAACATGTGTCTTGGAACTTTCACTTAATAATAGAAGCCTTCAAGGCCATCACGTTCTTCATGGATGGACTATGAATGTTTGTAAGACTATTCTACGGATGTTTGTATTTCATGTTTGCTTTCACATGTGCTAGGATAGTTGAACTATTTCGGTTATTTTAGTACTTGCCTTATTGAGAATGTGTTGTAATGGTTTTTATTGTTGTCCCATCCTTGTGGACTATTCCACGTGATATTAGACATACCTTTCTTTATTTGTTGGTTGTAACAATCGTCGCATCCATCGTGGACTATTTCGCTGGGTGTTAGACGGACCCTTTTGGTTCATGTGTGTCTCTTCTTGGGTGGTACTATTACCTCTCACTTAGAGACTCACTTTTATCCCCCTTCTGTAGTAGAAGAACCTTGACACAGTTGCAATTGAACACTCACTAGGCACACCCCCTTTTTTTTCGAAGACACCATTGCATCCCTCTCTCTTACTAACAGTGAGAGGAAGGGAAAATATTTAAGAATTTGGCAATCGAACCTTTAGACCGGATGGGACTCCTACACCAAACGATGTGAGGTTTGTTGTTGAGGTGTAGTTTTGCTCCATTCTCCAGCTTCAAATATGTAGATACAATGCCCTTGGCTGCATAACGATTATTATCTCCTAGCTCCACTACATGAGATGATTGTTCCTTTGATAGAATATGAAGTTGTCCGCATTCTCCTATCAATGATCCATGCAATGTCATCATCAAGAGTACTTGTAAGTGCAACCAAGATTCCTTTGTTTTTTGCCTTATTAAATAGGTTGTAGAAGATCCTTCCAATCCAAATTCCTACAATTCTTATGATATTGAATCCCATCTTGAAGTAACTTGCCATAGAGGGAGTATCATTTCTTTTTAAGGCAACAAACTGATCTCCAAACTTCTTCAACCTTAGCTCTGAAACCATGTTGAGAAATAAATGTTAGTAGTATATAGGGTTTGATTCCTCGTCTTTGATAATTACTTGTGAATTATGTTGGCTTCTTTTACTTATTTATTATATTATGTTTCATCAAGCAATTACCAATATATGTGTATATGAAGATCACAAGAATAAGAGATGCAAGATGTATGCGGGCAGTCAAGGAAAAACCCCTATAAGGGAAAACCCAGTCAAAACTCTTCCTTCAGTAATTTCGCACCTTTTTCTGCCTCTCTTTCTTGTGTATCGAAGTTGTTGAGTGAGTGAGCAAATGGATTGAACTGTCTATCTATATATAGCCTATCCTAGGGGTCGAATAGCCCTAATGTAGGTTGACTTCATCATCATATGATTGAATTGGTTTGGAGGAGTCAAAATGACCTATTTGACTCAAAAATAATTCTTTTTACATAATACAAAAGCCCAAGGGTCCATTTTAATTTACTCAATATAAAACCTAAAAGCCTACAATAGAGGCTTTGACCTATAACATTGATGACCCAAGCATGAAACCCATGCTTTAATAAGGCATTATAAAATTTCTTTTGACAAATAAATTACATTATACAAATATGAAAAGCGAACCTAGTTACATTCTTCAACAAAAAGTATATTTGAAACATTCCAGACTATTAGAAACAAAGCATGTCGCATTTTTCTCATATATATTCCATGTAAGGGTGATATTTGGCATTATTTTAATGGTTTAGTGGACTTATCTTCATTTTAGTGTAGTTTGTTGGAATTCTGAAAAATGCTAAGTCAATTAAATTTTGGGTGGGATGTGAAATACTGTATTCATAATAGCATGTCTAATGAGGTTGGAACCCCTCTTAGAAATCTTGAAACAATTAATGATCGTATATTTTATATTATTATCTTAGGATGACTTGTCTCAGTCTGTGTCAAGAAAATTGTTTTTTCCCATGAACGATGTTGTGGCCTATAGGAATTGAGCACAAACATGACTGAGTTGGACAATTTCATATCAAACTAGCCAATTTAGTATGATACTAAACTAGTTCCCTGAGCCGATTTGGAGGCTAAGTTGATAACTTCATACAATTAAAGTTTGAACTCAACCAAGTTCAAGTCTAAGTTGACCAATTTTTAAAACCATGCTTGAAATTATCATTGATTGGAATTCCGTCACTCTACTAATACATCTTATAAAATCTAACCAAAGCCTCGAATTAACATATCAAATCCATTATGGCCAAGGTTGTTTTCCTTGAACAAACTAGTTTCATTTGGGGAAGATATATTCTAGACAATATTGTTGCACTATAGGAGCACAAACAGTTGGCCAAGTTGTCCATTCTTCATACCTCGGTCATAAAAATTGTTTTCGAGAAATACTACAATTAAGCTAAGTGGATCTTCACCCTCGAAACGCTTCATACTCTACAGTTTGGCCTAGCATTTAGCACTATTGTTGACACCCTATTTGTATATGCCTCAACTTGTCTTCTTATTAAGATATGCTCTTCTAAGGAGGTTAAAATTTCTACATCAATCCAACAAGAGTGCCCCACATCACAACTTTATTTGTGTTGGCATCACAACCTTATTTGCGTTGGAAATGAAGCTCTTGGCCACTTAATCAACTCTAAGGTGAATTTGGGGGCAATTGAAAGATATACTCTTGCAAAGCCAAATGTGGGGCACTTGGTCAATTATCATTTTCCCAATGACTCTTTCCTTACAATCTCCAACCACCGAACATCCTGGACTAAAAGGAGTGAGTGTCTAGACACCTTTTTCACAACCTCAAGATTGAACATTCAATAATCTAAAACTCAACATTATAAATAGATTCAGTAGCCTATACCAATTTAGTTGGCCTGTTATATCTAGTTGTGGGTTCATTTACGCCAAATCTTCAATATTTTGGGTAGACCACTTGCCTTCAAAGCTTTCCCTAAGGACCTCTAGGAAGTGGTTGTGCAACAAATGAAGAAGACGATAGATAAATGGAATGGGTGCAGATAAACGATCAATAACTAAGCACTTAGCTCTAAAAACCAAATTCCAAGTTTCCACAAATGTCTTGGCAGTGACATGTTTATTGTAAAAATTTCTATTTTCCCGCCCCGGTTTTCAGTTTCACCTTATTTATCCCATATAGTTAAATTCCCTTTCCCATATCCATACATTTAACAACTGAAAAAATAAAATTTTTGCTGAAAACACAAATTCTGGAAATTTTTCAGAATGCTGGAAAATGCAGAAATAAAAATAAAAAATAAAAAATAAAATCAGCAATAACAAACAGTCATTTAACACATTTGAACATTGTGATTTTTGGTCAATGTAACCCTGGAAAAACCCCCTACAACTCTTGCGGAAAACCAGTTTGAGAGCTCTTCTTTATTTCTGGAAAATGCCTTTTTACAGTGAGAAAATATTCAGCAACCAAATTTACAACTTATCTCTTTTTTTCTGCCTCACAGTCAAGATGGAAAACTGCTGCACGGATGTACAGACTGTACGGACTGTACAGACAGACCTCGATTTTTGTACAAAAAATCTGTTGCCTCGATTTCTGTGCAAAAACAAATCTGCCTTTTACTGTTTGCTTAGCAAAAATCTGCCTTTTTCTGCTTGCTCATTTAGCTGTAAGAATTTGCTTAAATGCTGCCTTGGTATGTGTGCCAAGCTGTTGCCTCCTTCTCCTCCTTGTCCAGAAATTTCCTTTGCTCTCTTGCTCTCTTTCTCTCAATCTACTCATGAAAGAATGAATGATCTTTTTCCTCCTTTTCCTCCCTTAATCCAACCCTAAGTGACTTTTGGGTGATCACTAAATCCAATGGCTGAAATAGATTTAGATCTATCGCTGAGATTAAATGCTCATTTAAATCTCACTTTCTACTTTTTAATTCACCCCACTTTAATAAAGACCCACTTAGTCATTTATTTCCAAAGTCACTTTTCCTTTCTAATTTTTCATTGACTTTATAAAAGTCACTTTATAATTAGACTTTAGTAACTTTATCACTTAAAGTCACTTTTAAATTAGATTTAACTTTATAAAAATTATAAAGTCGCTTTAGGAGAAAAATTAAATTATTTTGGACACTTTTCCCTAGGCCAAAGATCAAAGCCTTAAGAAACCACATGTCCTCCGACCAAATTTCAACACTCCCTCTTACCGAGGAAGGTGTTCCTCACCACACCCATCTTGTCTCTGAAGTAGACATGCTTTCCCTGTGGTAAGGCTTTGGTAAGAATATCTGCAACCTGCTCATCAGTGGAAATATACTCAAGCTTCACAGCTCCCTTCTGAACATAGTCTCTGATGAAATGATATCTGATCCCAATATGCTTTGACCTGTCATGAAATATTGGATTCTCCGTGAATTTAGTGCAACTCTGATTATCACAGTAAATCACTGAAGGTCTCAGCGGCTGACCAAATAAGCCAAACAACATCTTGCTAAGCCAAATGGCCTCACAACTAGCTAGACTGGTTGCCATATACTCTGCTTCTGCTGAACTCAGTGCTATTGATTGCTGCTTCCGGCTCAACCATGACACTATCGCTGAACCCAACCCAAAACAGCACCTTGAAGTGCTCTTCCTATCAGAAGCACAACCTTCCCAATCAGAATTAGTGTATCTTGCCAATCTCACTCCATCTCCCTGCCTGTAGTCCAGACCATAATCCATTGTACCCTGCAAGTACCGTAAAATGTGTTTTGTAGCCACCCAATGAACCTTCCTAGGCTCACACATAAACTGACTCATCGTGTTGACTGCAAAACAAATATCTGGTCTAGTGTTGACCAAATACATCAAGGAACCAATCAGTTGCCTGTACAATGTGGGATCCACCAATTCGAAATATGAAGCATGAAGCTTCTTCCAGTTGGTAATCATCGGTGTCGACATGGGTCTACAATCCTCCATGTGGAATCTACTAAGGATGTCCACAATACACTTCCCCTGCCCCAGGAAGAAATGACCCTCCTCCTGCCACACCTCCATACCCAAAAAGTAATGCATCAAGCCGATGTCCTTCATCTCAAACTCTGTCGCAAGATCTCTTTTACAGTGCTCTATGAGTCTCTCTGCACCTGTAATGACCAAGTCATCCACATACAGCACCAGAATGAGAGGCTCCTCACCTATCACAATAAAGTGAAGGTTCGGATCTGCCTCACTCTTTGTGAAACCCATCCCCTGCAAATAAGTGTCTATCCTGGAGTACCAAGCTCTGGGAGCTTGCTTCAGGGCATAAAGGGCCTTCTTCAGTCTGCATACATGGGACTCCTTCCATGCACCTCAAGCCCTGTGGCTGCTCAATGTACACCTCCTCCTGTATGGAAGGCCAATTGAGAAAATGGTGGATTCACATCCATCTGGTGGATCTTCTAACCCATCTCTGCTGCTATCGATATAATGGAGCGGATCGAAGTATATCGAGACACGAGAGCAAAGGTCTCCTCATAATCAACTCCCTCTACCTGGGAGAACCCTCTAGCCACAAACCTTGCTTTGAATTTCTCAATGCTGCCATCTGCAGCATGCTTTACCTTGTAAAGCCATCTGGAAGTAACTACGGATTTGCCCTCAGACCTCGGCACCACCTCCCAAACATCATTCTTCATGATAGAACAATACTCCTCCTGCATGGCCTCTCTCCAGACCTGTTGGCTAGCTGCCTCCTCATAGATAGAAGGCTCAGAGTCAAGGATGCTGGTAACCATCGCCATATAGCTACAAAACCTCTCAGGTGGTCTACTCTCTCTGACCGGCCTCTTCGGCTCAGCAACAGATGAGGCATCTCTCAAGGTGTCCTGAAGCCACTTGAGCTTCCTCTTCCCTGAACATGCTTCTCCCATAAGAGAATGAAACTCCTCCTCATCACCATCAGTAGCCTGAACTCCTGACTGTCTGTCTGCTGTCCTCCTGCCTGCACCTGAATCTGTAGAAGCTGAGGTATCGTGTGAACTGTCCATCAGTGGACTCCCTAGTGAACTGCTCTGCATGCTGCCCGGAGCACCACCCCTCTGGCTCGGTGAGCCACTACTCACTGACGGACCTGACATCCTCATAGATGTACCTCCTGATCCTCCTGATCCCTGCCCACTGGATCCCTGTGACTGACTCAACTGCTGCTGAGGGTCTAGCTGATCCAGATGCTCCTACTCCCGTGACCTCCTAAAGGCCCTGTCCTCCTCGAACTTCACATCCCGCCTAACAACAACTCTCCCTTGTGCAGGAATGTAAATCCGAAAGGCCTTTGAGGTCTCACTGTAGCCCACAAAGATACCCTTCTCTGCGGTGGGCTTTAGTTTGGTCCTCTTTTCCTTGGGTATATAGGAGTATGTAATACATCCAAAGATATGAAGATGACCAATATCAGGGTTCTTCCCAGAGAAAGCCTCCTCCGGATTCATGTGCCCCAAGGCATGATGAGAACTCTTGTTCTGCAAGTAAACAACTGTGTTGCAGGCCTCTGCCCACAAAAACAATGGCAACCCCTGATCATGTAACATGGCTTTGGCAGCCCCTATGATGGATCTATTCTTCCTCTCCGCAACCCTATTTTGCTAGGGGTTGTAAGGAACAATGAACTCCCTCCTAATGCCCGCCTCCACACAATAGTCAACAAACTCTCCAAGGGTGTACTCTCCTCCATTGTTCGACCTCAGGGACTTGATCTTCTGACCTGTCTGTGTCTCCACAAGAGCTCTAAACTCCTGAAACCGCTTGAAGACCTCACTCTTGGTCTTCAAGAAATAAATCCAGGTCCTCCTCAAGTGATCATCAATGAATAAAACATAGTACTCATATCCACTCAAGGAAACATGAGACATCCGACTCCTCACACCAGAATGAATCAAATCAAGTATCCTAGTCGCTTTGCTGTCACTGTTGGGAAAAGGGGATTTGACAAACTTGCCCATAACACATCCTCTGCAAGTATCAAAGTGATCAGTGCTGAAATCTGGCATACCTGTAGTGATCTCCCGCAAGGTCCTCAAGGCTCCATGATACATATGTCCCATCCTGCGGTGCCAAATCTCACACTGCTCAGAACTGCTAGCTCTGCTATCGGTACTACTACTCAATGCCAAAAGGGGCTGGAATGCAAACCTGTACACCTTTGCATGGCGTACACCTATCACTCTAGCTGACTCAGCTGGAGCGCCCCTGGGATACATCAACACCTTTCCTCCCCTGAACAGTACCTCATATCCTCTGTCCTCCAAAGCTGAGACAGATATGAGGTTCTTCCTCATCCCTGGCACATAAAGAACCTCTGTCACTTTTAAGGGAGGTTTGGACTCCCTCTGAAATGTCAGTGTCCCCACCCCGACTGCTCTAACAACTCTGTCATCACCGAGTACTACCTCTACATCAGTGTCACTCTCTAAAAGCTCTGAGAAGTACTCACGGACTCCTGTCATATGACGTGAAGCCCCACTGTCTACATACCAGATACCTGTAGATGCTCCGCTAATCGAGGGAAAACACTGCTCCCTCTGAACCTGTATGGCAGGTGATCCTGCACTAGAGGACTCACACATAGTGAATGCAAACTCCCGGTCAAAACGACCTGCAAAGTCCTCAATCTCTGCTGAAGCTGCCAAACTCTGGTCCTTCTCCTTCTTCTTCTTCTTCTCCGGACACACAACTGCATAGTGTCCCATCTTTTGACAATTCCAACATTTCACCTTGGAATAGTCCTTCTGTGTGTTTACCTGTTTACCTTTACCTTTGCCTTTGCCCCCACCACTGCTTGTGGAAGCCTGCTTCTTCGCTTTGCGTTTCTTGCCTTCTGCCATCAGTGCTACATCCTCATCCTGCTCAACTGGCTTGGCTGCCCCAAGCTGACCTTTCCTGATCTCTGTCTGAATGCAATCATCCCAAAACCTCTCCCATGTGGGAAAGGTCTCACGTGCACAAACCCCATCAGCAAAGTTCATCCATGAACGGGGGAGGCCATTTACCGCAATCCGCACCAACTCAGTGGGTGGAATGGCCTCTCCAATCGCTGCCAATTCATCTCTCACATTAGTAATCTTAGTGAGATATCCAGCTGCACTATCATTGCCCATCTTAATGTTTTTCAGTTTCTCCTTCAGAACCATTTTCCGGTTCTCATTGTTATTCTGGTAGAGATTGGACAATGTTGTCCACATCTCATAGGTATTGCTCTTTCCTCTCACATGAGGAATGCAATGGTCTTTGATTCCGTCTAGAATCAGCCTCTTACCCTTGTTGTTCTTTTTATTATAAGCAGCCAACTAAGTAGCATCAGTAGGCACAACAACAGGGGTCTGTGTGGTATGCACCATGATATCCCAGACTTCTGCCTTCTCAAAGATACTTTGCATTCTCTCCTTCCAAACGCTGTAATTTGTATGCCCATCCAACCTATCCTCCACCCTCAATCCCAATGACATCCTATTGTCTTAAAACTGAAAATAGCACTGCTGTAGTAAAGATAAAACCTATTGTTTATGAAAAATCAGCTTGCTGGAATTTTCTGAGTGAAAAATCAACAGCTGCAATTTTTCTCTTTTGTTGTCCCAAACTGCCCTTCAGCACTCAAGCTCTGATACCATGTTAAAAATTTTGTTTTCCCACCCCGGTTTTCAGTTTCTCCTTATTTCTCCCATGTAGTTAAATGCCCTTTCCCATAACCATACATTCAACAAGCTGAAAAAAAAAAATTGCTGAAAACACAAATTCTGAAAATTTTAC
Source organism: Pinus taeda (assembly GCA_000404065.3). Classification (NCBI taxonomy): domain Eukaryota; kingdom Viridiplantae; phylum Streptophyta; class Pinopsida; order Pinales; family Pinaceae; genus Pinus; species Pinus taeda. The sequence goes on along the minus strand of APFE030062041.1, from coordinate 1,966 downwards.
AGAATGCTAGAAATTGCAAAAATAAAAATCAGCAGTAATAAACAGCCATTAAAACACATAAAAACACTGATATTTTTTGTCAATGTGACCCTGGAAAAACCCACTACAACTCTTGGGGAAAACCAGTTTGAGAGCTCTTCTTTATTTCTGAAAAAAGCATTTTTACAGCAAGAAAATATTCAGCAAAAATCAGCGAGCAAACTTTTACAACTTATCTCAGCCTTGCTGAAAAACGCTGTTGTTACTCCGCTGCTGAAACTCCGCTGCTGATACTCCGCAGCTCACTGTCCAGAAATCTCCCTTGCTCTCTTGCTCTCCTTCTCTCAATCTTCTCATGAAAGAATTGAATCGAATGTGATCTTTTCATATAACTCCAAGTGACTTTTGGGTGATCCAAGTGATTTTTGGGTGATCTCTAAATCCAATGGCTGAAATAGATTTAGATCAATGGCTGAGATTAAATGCACATTTAAATCTCACTTTCTATTTTTTAATTCACCCACTTTAATAAAGACCCACTTAGTCATTTATTTCCAAAGTCACTTTTCCTTTCTAATTTTTCATTGACTTTATAAAAGTCACTTTAAAATTAGAATTAGTAACTTTATCACTTAAAGTCACTTTTAAATTAGATTTTAACTTTATAAAAATTATAAAGTCACTTTAGGAGAAAAATTAAAATCTTTTGGACACTTTTCCCTAGGCCAAAGATCAAAGCCTAAGGGAACCACCTGTCCTCCGGTACCAAATTTGAACACTCCCTCTTACTGAGGAAGGTGTTCCTCACCACACCCATCTTGTCTCTGAAGTAAACATGCTTGCCCCGTGGTAAGGCTTTGGTAAGAATGTCTGCTACCTGCTCATCAGTGGAAATATATTCAAGCTTCACAGCTCCCTTCTGAACATAGTCTCTGATGAAATGATATCTGATCCCGATATGCTTTGACCTGTCATGAAATACTGGATTCTCCGTGAGTTTAATGCAACTCTGATTATCACAGTAAATCACTGAAGGTCTCAACGGCTGACCAAATAAGCCAAACAACATCTTGCGAAGCCAGATGGCCTCACAAATAGCTAGACTGGCTGCCATATACTCTGCTTCTGCTGAACTCAATGCTACTGACTGCTGCTTCCGGCTGAACCATGACACTACTACTGAACCCAACCCAAAACAGCACCCTGAAGTGCTCTTCCTATCAGAAGCACAACCTACCCAATCAGAATCAGTGTATCCTACCAATTTCACTCCATCTCCTTGCCTGTAGTCCAGACCATAATCCACTGTCCCCTGCAAGTACCGCAAAATGTGTTTTGCAGCCACACAGTGAACCTTCCTAGGCTCACACATACACTGACTCATCGTATTGACTGCAAAATAGATATCTGGTCTAGTGTTCACCAAATACATCAAGGAACCAATCAGCTGCCTGTACAATGTGGGATCCACCAACTCGGAATCCGAAGCATGAAGCTTCTTCCAGTTGGTGATCATTGGTGTCGACATGGGTCTACAATCCCCCATGTGGAATCTGCTAAGGATGTCCACAATATACTTCCCCTGCCCCAGGAAGAAATGCCCCTCCTCCTGCCACACCTCCAAACCCAAAAAGTAATGCATCAAGCCAATGTCCTTCATCTTAAACTCCGTCGCAAGATCTCTCTTGCCGTGCTCTATGAGTCTCTCTGCACCTGTAATGACCAAGTCATCCACATATAACACCAGAATGAGAGGCTCCTCACCTATCACAATAAAGTAAAGGTTCGGATATGCCTCACTCTTTGTGAAACCCATCCCCTGCAAATAAGTATCTATCGTGGAGTACCAAGATCTGGGAGCTTGCTTCAAGCCATAAAGGGCCTTCTTCAGTCTGCATACATGGGACTCCTTCCCATGCACCTCAAAGCCCTATGGTTGCTCAATGTACACCTCCTCCTGTATGAAGCCATTGAGAAATGCGGTCTT